>BSBK01010771.1:462500-577776 GCA_027943335.1 Chamaecyparis obtusa | reverse complement strand
GTGAAGTTGAAGTGAAAGCTTTCATAATTTAAAAATAATCATCCATCTGAGTGTCACTCTAAAAATGAGTCAAATGTTTTATATGCGAGAGAGACTGCATGCCAGCCTATTACCTAATTATTATGTTGTATGAAATGTGTGTTTCTTTATTTATGATTGGATTTTATTGAGGTCTGATGCTTCCTACTAGGAGGAGTTTCGCCTGATACAAGGCAAAAACCTTAGCTTTAGGGAGCATTATACCCTGCTACCTTAAAAGGTTCTAGATAAGGGAAACTTAGATCCTAACGTGTATAGATTCTTAAAATAATGATACTAACTTTAACAAAGTTAAAATGGGATTCCTAAACCTTTTAAGGAGCTTCTGTTGAGACTAGGACATGGCACCCAAGCCCTGATAATTGAGATCATTACTATGATAGAATGATCTCATCAACCCCTAAATTAGCTAATTCATCTGCTCTCTTGTTACCTTCTCTGTAAATGTGATTAATTGAGATCTCTTGGAAGGATTCACATAGAGTTAATGCTTGGGATTGGAGGGAATTTAATCTCCAATTTGGAATGGCTCCTTTCCTAAGCGCATTAATTATAATTACTAAATCACCTTCTATTTGTAGATGTTATAATCTCAATGATGCACACTTTTGAAGGCCTCTAACTAAATCATAAAGTTCCACCCAATTATTTGTTTCAATACCAATAGGAGCTAGAACTAATGCTATTTCTTCTCCTGCTTGATTATGAATGCAACACTCGATGCCCGCTTCCCTGGGTTCCCCATAGAGACTACATCAAAGTTAAGTTTGTACCACCCCTCTATTGGAGGTCTCCATCATTACTCTCTCTTAGACACCTTATTTTGGTCACTTGAGACAATAAAGGGAGGAAGGGCCAAACCTATCCATTTCCCTCGCATTTTACCATCCCAATGACTCATAGTGAGATCTTTCTTTTGAATTTTGGAGATTTTGCAATTCATATTTTCTATGATTGCAGCTTCAATTTTATTGCATAGTTGTCTCCATTCTAGTTTTTCTTTTGTGAAGATTCTTCTATTACGTTCTTTCCAAATTTTCCATACTAAAATTGAGCGGGATATAGTCCACAAGTTGGAAAATATACTCTTTTTTTAATGACCGGCCACGCTTACAACATTACCATGAGGGAATGGGGAAAATCTAAGGACCATCCCAAGTTCCCTGGCAACCAATTCCAGCAAAGATTAGTAAAAGGACAGTTTAAGAATAAATGGTCAACATCCTCCTCGCTATTTTCATAGAGTAAGCATCTACTCGGACCAGAGAAACCTAATTTCTTAAATCTATCCGCAGTTAAAAGTCTGTAGTTCATGGCCAACCATGCGAAAAAACCTACTTTAGGTGAACAATCTTTGCCCCAGCATAGGTGGATTGGTAAAGTAGTTTTGGGTCTCTTATGGTTTTGGTCGATGAGCTTATACCTGTCCTTTGTGTTATATTCTCCTAACTTAGATCCATCACATACTAATGTATCTTTTGTATTGTTTAACAAAATCTTTCTATTTTTTAGAATATCTTTGATTGTTGTTTCCTTAGAGGATGAAATCCCATATTCTTTCAAGGATTTCCAGAGCCATTTTTCCCTGTTGAAGGTAATATAGTCCTTGAGGAAGAGTCCATTCTTATCCTTCAATGGATTAATGAGGGATGGGTTATTTAAATTCTTTGATATTGCCTCATAACTACCCCATGAGTCATCCCAAAACAGTACTTCCTCCCCTGAGCCTGGACACCAAGTTAATTTTTCAATTATAATGTGTTTGGATTTCATCAGAAAAATCCCATATTCTCGATCCCTTTGGAGGGTTTGGTTCTCTAAATATGTTAATGGGGGAGTTATCTTTTAAGTATTTGTGAATAAGTAGTTTTGCCCATTTAGATTCTAGATTTCTAAAGAGTCTTCACAATAGTTTGGCTTCTAGGGCACTGCCTTGATCCCCTAAGTTTTTAAGACCCACCCCTCCTTTGTCTTTTGGTTTACAAATGTTATCCCATGATATTTAAAGGGCTTTTCTTATTTTCATTTCTTCCTTGCCAGAAAAATGTCCTTAAATACTTTATGATTTATGATCTTTTGTTTAAGGGAAGATGCATACATGATAAATGGTAGGTTGGCATAGCTGCCAAGATTGATCTTACCATAGTGGCTCTACCCGCAAAAGAAAGCCATCTTCCCTTCCATGAGCTCATTTTTTTCTTTATCTTATCAATAATGGGATCCCATATATTGGTAGCTCTGTTGTCCTTAACTAAGGGAAGGCCCACATATGTACAAGGAAGCTTTCCCTGATTGAAATTGAGGATCCTACATATGTCTTTCTCTGTGTCTTTGTCAGTGTTGAAGAAGAAGATGTGTGATTTATCCGGATTAATTTCTTGTCCTGATGCCTTTGAATATGTCTCCAAAATCCTCTTAAAAGATTTTGTGTAGTACCTCCATATTTTGCTTTCAGTTTTTCAGTTGCCATACTCTTTTAGGCCACATTGTTGTGTGTAGATTTTATTATGTCAATGATTATTGATGATCTGGATTATGGTTTTGATTATGTCATATGATGTCTTGTTAGATATTGATATTATCATGATATGATGTTTCTTGTTTCAGTTGGATTATGATGTACTTACCCCATACTAGCATGTGTATGGTGTTCATTTGTATGTATTTGTTTATGTGTCTGTATGGTAGAGGGCGGAGGCGTAGTTACTTGCCTTGTCGAGATCCACATGACCGACCATACCCTATCATTGTTTGTTAAATGTTGTATGTACATGCTTTGATTTGTGATGACAGGTTTGCAAGTACAGGGCATTATCTTCCCTGAATTGGCAGGAGTGAGCGTGCCCAAAAATATACTCGTCTCAATGGTAAAGAGGGGAGGTAATAGATGGACCCAAAAACCCTAAATCTAAGCCCAATTATCTTAATTATTGGATAAGTATCCGTTGACCACCTTACCCGAATTTGTCAGGTGACAAAGTTCGTGGATCCCATCTCTGTGTTGGTATGTTTATTTGATGGTCCTGATTTATTGCTAGATTGATTATGTGATTTTCTATGATTTTCTATTATTATGGAATTTAATATTATAATTAGAAAATAATATTAAATTTATTTCCTATGATTATTGTATGATTATTAATTAATTAAAAATCAAATATTAGGATATTTGATATTAATTAATTAATTGTGTGAAAATATATTTGAATTGTCCATTAGTTATTAAATTAATATAATGCATGATTTAATGATGTTGAAATATTGAATTTATTTAATAATGGATTTTAATATTAGCATGTGTTTTATTAAGTTTGAATATGTCATTTTTCAAAAAGAGTCAACTTGTCTTTAGGAGACTAAGTTGAGTTGTGCACAATTAAATTTATTTTTAATTATTAATTAGTAATTTCTCTCAACATAAGAGGGAGAGTTGGATTAGGAGTTCTTTGTGTGAGTCATCTAGGGTTTGCATGAAGGGTGGAGTTGAATCCCTAATAGGGGGGAATTAGCATTCATTTTTTATTCAATCAGTTGTTGGAGCAATTTTGGAGAGAGCTTTTGGAGTTTTTTTGTGTGTTCTTTGTGTTCTTGAGCTTTTGGAGATTGTGCTTGAATTCTAGGTGAAGGTTGCTTGCTTTTGGATTTGGAATTTGCATGCTTTGTGATTCAGAATCTGCAAGTTGAGCTTTCCTATTGTCAGATCTGGGAGATTCAGTATTCTATAGGCAATCTTATTCAGTTTCTAGTATTGGAATTGAGGTAGGGTTTTGAGGAACTTCCCTGTGTTTTGGTCTGTATACTTTCAACAATTTTCTATATTTGATTTGGTATATAGATTTAGATCAGTTTTTGTGTTTATGCTTTCAAACTGAGGATTAGAAAACTCATTAGTTTGTCATTATATATTTTTATACAAACTTGACACAGTAGGGTTATGTTGTCAAAATTTCGAGAGAAAATTCATCCTAGATCACCTAGAAAATGAAAAATTAATCTCTCTATAGTTAGTTCTATAGTATGTTTGAATTAAATAAATGGGTTGTTAACAAAAACTCAATTTGGGTGAAAATTCCTTAATCTAGAAAAAAAAATCACTTTCTCTGTGTAAACATATTCAGTCAAAAAAATACTCCAGAAAAGACAAAAAAATTATTGCCCCTTATTTTAATTGGTTGAGTTTATAGTCAATATTGTTTAGAGGAAAAAATCTGATTAGTTTAAAATACATGCTATAAAAAAAAAATTGTGGTTTCCCCATATTTCCATTTCTAGAAATAAAGAAACACAGTCTGTTATTTCCATTTTCAGAAATAACAGACCTCTCAAACAAAAAAAAAAAAAAAAATATATATATATATATATATATATATATATATATATATATATATATATATATATATATATATATATATATATATATATATATATTATTAGTATGTTATTTTATTATATGGGTTTTTTAAGAGATATAAATATCTTCTAAACTAAATTTTTATACTATCAAAAAAGAATTAGCAAAGTAAAAAAAATTGGAAAGCTTTTATTTAAAAAAATTTGTTTTGAAAATATATTTGAGTGGGAAGTGGGGGCCACCGCATCCCCCACTGTCCCCGAGGGTGACAAGTACCCTTCCGAACGATACTCAAGGTACTGTTATAGGGCGTACCCTGCTGGTGGTACTTTGGGTACCGTCCGCCAGTGGTCCCCTCATTATATGCTACGCAAAGCCTCGATTTGAGGTAAAGCGGTTTTTCTTAGCTGTTATTTCAATTTTTATAAAAGTTTTGTTTTTATGATAGTTGGTATTTTATTTAATATGTTTTTTTTTAAATAATAAATTTTATTTTAATGTTAATAAATTTTATTAATATGTTAATTTTGATATTAATTAATTTTATTTAATATTAATAAGTTTTTATTAATATGTGTTATTTAAATATTAATAAATTTTATTTGATATTAATAGAATCTATTAATATGTTTTATTTAAATGTTAATGAATTTTATTAATATGTGTTGCTTAATATTGATAATGGATTTTCATATAACATTGTCAATCTTGGGTTAATGAATTTCTTTTTATCACAAGCACAGTTTTGTTAGTGAATTTTATCGATGGTGTGTGGTAAATAGTTCTCATAATTTTGTTTAATCAATCGATCATAAGAATGTCAGTTATAGGGTATTTAGACTTTAACCTTGTACTTAACTATTGTCATTCATAGAATAATTTTATTTTTTCTATCGAAATTGGGTATTTTTCGTTATGATGGATTCTATGGTACTTCTTAGCTAATTTGATTTACTTATGATATTATTGGATATGATTATTGTGAGAATTTCCTCATGGACCTTATTCTTAAGTTCATTTATGATGATTATGCAACGTATTGGATAACGGTTTTATTTCAATTCAAATTGATGTGATTGTGTATTCTTTGTGTCTTCTATTACATTGTGGGATGTTGGGTTCTAGATGACCTAGGAGAATACAGAGGCTGGGGTATGTGTCAGGTATTTGTGCTTTTCAGTTATGTCTGGTGTGTGTGTACTCTATCTGATTATCATTCCTATTTGACCATTGGGCTCATGATATACTGTACTCTGTTTGTGGTATCTCTGTAACTATATCTAGTTCTTTTGTGTGAATTTGGATATGAGGTTACGTAGTTGTATACCTAATTTGATCTAGGGGAGATCTTTGAGCCTAGGGTAGGTTACCTAGATATGTGATAGGAGGTGGCTTACAATAAGCCCCGGGGCCCACAAGTGGTTGCCAAGATCGCTTATTGTAAGTTATTCTAAACAAGTGAAAACCTAATATAACATTGAGAGATATTAAAATGAACCTAATAAGATAGTTTCATCTCCCATGCTCGAGTGCTAGTACAGACTGAGGTGAGGATGAGATGATGCTTGCCGCCTATTGAGGTGTGTGTTCTGGCATAGTCATAGGCTTCGTCTTTACGAGAAGTCTTTGATACCGTGTATGGTCACTTGAGTGCCAAGATCCAAAGAGATTACCAGGTCGAGACTCAAGGGTTAGACGTACATGATGACACCTTCCTACACATAGTCTAGTTATCCTACATGTGTCGGTTGCCTCTGGATTAGTGAGTCATACCCTTTTACTAAACTTGTTCACCTTGAGTTAGTATGCTATCAGGATTTCTTTCCTAGTGGTGTTTCCTGATTTGACTTGATTATCTATTTGGGTCCAATGTTATCTCCTCAGTACAGTGGGGTAGACCTTTGTGGTTCTACATGGACGGGTGGTAGTGATTCTTTACCATTCAAGATTCGTTGTCCTGGTGTCGGTGCTTGATGGTGTCTTGCAGTTGGATTCCTTATGTTACTTCTTCATTGATGTTCTTTGTATATATTCTTTTATGTAAATCTTGTATGAGTGTCGCATGTGATACCCAATCTGGATATTGTAATTTAGTTATTAGAGTGATTACTACATACCCCGCGACATGTGCAGTGGATGTATGTTTATTAGGACTCATGATTATTCATGAGATGTAATCATTATGATGTAATTATTGTATTTACTTTATGGAATCTTTTGTTGATGTTATTAAATAAGTTATGTTAGAAAGTAATACTACGTCATGGGACCCATTAGTTTTGTAACCTATGTATGCGATGTGTGTTATGTGAGATAATGGTTAATGCATTCATGTGATTGTATATCTTAATTGTGAACTTTTGAAAAAAAAATTATTCACCTAAACTTAGTATCATGTTCTAGGTTAGTTTCTTTTGGGTTCCCTGGTGGGGCGTTACATTTTGCCTCTTGTCTATTGCTGGCTCCATATAAAAGAGTACATCATCCACAAAATGTTGATGTGTGGTGGGATCCATGTTACTAGTAATGGATATACCCTCAATAGCCCCCTTCTCCTTTCCTTTTGAGATTGCTCTCTCTAGTTCCTCCTCCATAATTAAGAATAAAAAAGGGGAGATAGGGTCTCCTTGACTAAACCCTCTTGATATGCCAAAGAAAACTTTCGGGGTTCCATTCACTAAGACTGATATCATGGGTGTAGAGATGCATTCAAAAATTAGGTTGATCCAGCTCTTAGCAAACCCGAAGGCTTCCATGCTTTTACAAAGATATCTCCAATTGACTTTTTCATAACCTTTCTTAATGTCTAATTTTATGAGCATACTAGGGTTCTTATTTGTAAGGATCAAATGGATAGCTTCTTTAGCTATGATTACCCCATCAAAGATGGATCTTCCTAGAACAAACCTAGTTTGTTCCTCCCTCATGATCAAAGGAAGGAGGTTTTGAATTCTAAGAGCCATTGTTTTGGTGAGCAGTTTATATAAAGTGATACAAAGTGCAATTGGTCTAAAATCATTAAGGCTAGTTGGTTTCTCTTTTTTTGGGATAAGAGCAATAAAGGTGTTATTTACTTCCTTAAGAATTTTTCCTGAGTACCTGACCCCTTCTAGGCTTCCATGACTTCCTTTCTAATAAAGTGCCAACACTTCTAAAAGAAAATAGCTGAGAAACCATATGGTCTAGGAGATTTGTCTGGATTCATTTGCATTAAGGTATAATTAATTTTTTCCATGGTGAATTTCCCTATTAGAATTTGGTTGTGTTGTTTAGTTATAACTTTAGGGATATTTTTAAGAAGTTCTTCTTGACATCCTAGACTCGAAGAATCCCTATTGTTTAGAATGGTCTCAAAGTAGTTTACTGATTCTTCAGCAATTCCTTTTGAGTCCTCTATGATTATTCCTATATCATTACTAATACTAGTTATCATGTTGGTGTTTCTTCTTTGCTTTGTACTATTATGAAAGAATTTAGTATTTCTGTCACCTGCTTCCAACCAAGTTTCTCTTGATTTTTGTTTCCAGAAAATTTCTTCTCTTGCTAGTATCTCTTCATAATCCTTGAGCAAATTCTTCTCCTTATGGTAAAGGGCATCATTCATACCATCCTTACTAACCTGAGAATTAACCTCCCCCAATTTTGTTTCTAGTTCTAGTTTCTTTACAAATATGTTCCCAAACTTAGATGAGTTCCATTCTAGCAATTTTATTTTAATCCATTTTGATTTTTTTACTAATCTATACATTTTGGATCCTATTATCTTAGGTTCTGACCACCAAGACTCAATTAGCTTCAAGATTTCTGGGTCCCTTAACCATGCTTGTTCAAATTTAAAGGCACATTTTTTTGGTTTAGTTTGTGTTGTTATGTTGAGAAGTATCAGATAATGATCTGATCTAGATAATGAGAGGATGTTGGCTGAGAGTGTAAAATCGTAATTGGTCAGACTTTCCTTAAGGAAGAATCTGTCTAATTTCTCTGCTATGTTGCAAAAAGCTAGTCTTCTATAGTTCTAGGTAAAGGAGTGGTCTTCTGTCGGGATTTCAAGAAGGGAGTTCCTATCTCTCCATAGGGTGAAGTCTCAAGTTTCTATTGGAAGGAAATTCACTCCTCCTCTTTTCTCTGATATCTTTGTTATCACATTAAACTCCCCTCCTAAAAAATAAAGTGTGTCCTTTATTTGATTGAGATATTCTTCTATCTCTTTCCAAACTACAAGTTTATCTTTATTTTGTATTGGACCATAGACATTGACTAAATTAAAGGTAAGATTGAGTCTAAATTTTTTGACCGTTCCACTCAACCAAAATTGCTTTCTCTCTGTTATGTTTATTGAGATATTTCGAGGATCCCAAATAATTGCCAAGCCACTCGAAGCTCCTTTTTTCGGTGAGGCTTCAATTTCCCTCATACCCAATTTCTTTTTAAAATTCCCTAACTCTATTTTATCTAACTTTGTTTCTTGAATTAACATAATCTCTAGGTTGTGAATTTAATGTAGCAGGTGATTAACTACTACTTGTTAGGGGCATTCATGCCGCTAACATTCTAGGAAAGGATAATTATGGCTCCTTGGGAAGGATCTTCCCCTTCCCTGCATTCAGAATAGATGTAATTTTGACATGTCCTACTGCTTCCCTAGCCAAGCCCCTTAATTTTGCATTAGACTTTCTTCCTCTTTTACGTTCTTTTTTCGCACAGTCCAGGGATTTCCTACTTTCTTTAAGTTGAGCAATGCCTAGAGATTCTTGATCCTGTCATTCCTTATTATTAAGTTCTATTAACAATTCTTCTACTGATCCTCCTAAGGTCTCAATATTTAAGTTGATTCCCTCAATTAGGAGCTCCTTCTAGCACTTTAGTTCTTCTGGATCATAGATCTCATCCAAAAGTTGTTCCATTAATTCTTTTGTTAATAATTCCCCTATAAAATCTGCTATTGTTTTGACTTCTTCTTGTATCTTTTCACTTTCAAATTTTGTATTCTCAATATTGTCCATCAGATACTCTTTAGGGATGCCTCTATTTCCTAGATTTGAGCTAACATTAACCTCCACCTTTCCTGTGGAGCATCTAAGAATATGACTCTTTGGAAGATTGATTCCTGATATCTTTTGTTTCATCCAATAACTTTGTATAGCCCTTTCCACTAACTCCTCAGGGCCCGAAGGTGATGCTTCACATTTCCCTTCTAAATTACTGTAGCCTAATTGCTTGACTTTCTCCTCTGTTGATGGTGGTGATAAAACTATTGTGTCAATCCTATCTTCTTCTAAAATGATATCATTTTCAGTATTGGGGGATGTTCTAATTGAGGTTTTCCATGAGTCATTCTTAGGGACTGAAATTGATTTTAGCAAGCTTGGGCTTTCTTGCCTTTCCTTCAATGAAGCTAGGACACTGCCTGAGAGTAATATTGAAAATCCTCCTCCGGTTTCATTAAGGAGGATATATAATCCTTCATAAGGGGCAGAGTTGGGTTGAAAGAGTTTATTTTCAACCAAGACATCCTTGAAGTCTCTAACTGTCTCTTTCAAAATAATAGGGATTAAATTAGATGATCTAGACCTGTCTTGTATCAGAATAGGGGGGATAGACTTAATTGAAATGTCCAATTCTACGATGATGATTTGTTTTGATTGGGGATATTTTGTTTTTACTGTTCTTATATATTTCCCTAATTTATTGCCAATGTTCTTGAAAATAGTATTGTTCCAACATTCTACATGTAAATTTGATAGTTTAACTGCTTTGCTACTTTGATGTTCCTCAAATTGTTAGGGTTGAAAGAAGGGTACCAGTCTAGAGATGTAAAATCGTGCCCTAGGTATTCCAGACATCTATTATCTAAGAATTTACTTTTAATTTCAATGTTAGAGCATAAAACAAAAATAAATTCATCAGGCAGAAGCGTAATACTTACCTATGTCCCCAGATTCTTTATTAACCAGTCAGTTATCCTAGAAGCAGAAACGCCATACCCATTCCATCTCAAGAAGACGCCCTTGTCTCGCATGAGTTCTTCAGAATGATTTATGAGATTGTCCTTAATTTTAATTACTAAGGGTGTATGTGGATTATACCTTCGGTGAGGGGGAGAATATAGGGGGATTTTAGGGTTTTGGGCTGCCATTTGTCTCTTTATGGGTTGATACGCTAAATTTCTTTTGTGTGAAGGGGTGTAGGCTTTAGCAGGTGAAAGACAATGCTTGAGAGACCAGTCTTTCTTAGCCCTATGTGGATTTACTGGGGTTTCCTGAAGGTTTCTGAGAGCCTCGAAGTTGTTAGCTAGGTGAAGGGTTTTGGAAGAAATCGTAGGAGCATGGTGTTGGCCTCAATATTTTACTTTTGTTACTTTGATCCAGCTTTCAAATGAAGATGCCCCCATCGGAGGATTGCCATCTTTCTTCTCTTCTTCAAACAAAGTGATTCTTTTTGAAGCCGTGTCATAGGCTTTGGACCAGGGTAGGGTTTCAGAATACAAATCCTTTCGAAGCTTCTTCGCTTTTGGAGAGAATTTACCCTTATTGTTAAGATGAAAACATGAAGATTGATGCTAAGGATTTTTGGCATATTTCGTGTTCGCAAAATTTTTTATCTACTTTTCTAGAAATTCGACAGTGTTGAGGGCTAGATGTCTATGAAAGGGCAGAGCCATCGTACTTCTCAATTTTATTTTACATTTATTTTTAAATCAATAATATTTTATGATAAAATTGTTTATCAACTACTTTTAAAAATATTTTGTTTTAATAAAATTAATAAGATATATAATTTTATATGTTATAAAATTTTATATAACTTTTATATATATATATATATATATATATATATATATATATATATCTTATGCCCAACTTTTGGATATTCCATTTTTCTTCAGGTTGTCGTTGTCGTTGTCGTCTCATTTCTCGTTTCTTATTTCTTGCAACATAGCTCTGTAGTTTTGCTTGATCTTATTTCTCGATCTGAATTATAAAAAAACTCTTTGATTAGGGGAGAGGGACCAATAGTCGTGAGGGTTAACTTCGTCAACATGTAGCCGTTGCATGAAATGTCGTAAGACCTTCGTTTCTTTTTAGAAAAATTAAAATGGACACTTAACTATGTATAACTAAGGTTTGAAGTGTGGCTCATCACACAACTCGTTAAAATAGCACACCTAGTTAACGTGTACAAAAATTAACTTTTAAAAGATTCGACCAAAACTTAATCTAAAAATCTCTAGTAGTTGAATTTAAAAATATCATTTATTATTAGTGGGTGGTTGTATTTCTATACAAAATATGACATATATGCAACTCAAATGAACAATATACCTATTAGTAATCATAAATATTTGTTATATCTAACTTTTAAATCCAACTCAAAAGGACCAATGCTTTAGCACAAAATAATTATTTGTTGTTATAAAAATAACACATTATTATGTAAAATACAACTTATATCCAACACAAAGGGACCAATAGTTGAACACTAAAACTTTTTGACAATCTCACACATTTCATGGGAAAATACAAGGAATTTGGGTTGAGTTCAACTCTTATATTTGTGATAAAACAAATTATTAATATGAAATATTCTAATGCATATACTTTGCTATCCCAATAGTTGTACACATAAGAATAGTATTTGTGCACTAAAATAACAATACTTGTTTAAGTGGGTATCTTCTTTTATTAAGTGAGCATATTATTTTTTAAGTGACACACATATGATAAATAGCTATGATATTTTATTTGAAACAAAAAGTTATCTATTTCACTTGTCAATGTTCATTTAATATAACATGTATAAGTTCTCATCTGTTCAAGTATTGGTCTATTTTTATCAACATTTGGAATTTTTTTAATTTACGTTTGGATTATTTAATCACAATATATAGTAAAAATGTGGTGTAAGACTGGATAATATATTCACTAGTGAGTGATCGACTATTAGACCCGCACAACTACTGGTCCCTCTCCCCTATTGATGGACATTTTCATTTTTTTTCATGTTCATTAAATTGTGCTCAAAGTGTGTATACGATCACCAGCGGATTTTGTTGTTCTTTGAAATTCTTCTTGACCGCATCGTGAGTGCTATTGAAGACTTCCAATGGATGTTTCTATTTCTCATCCCCTATTCGTGTAGGATATGTTTTCGACGGATCTTCATCAATAGGAGACATTTCTCGTGCATGCATTTGAGAGGCAACGAGGGATCTTACCTCCTCAAATGCATACCTTATTGTCTTTTGCGCTTGGAACTCGGTGCTTTGGTTTGGCACTTCTGAAGAGAACCGCGCTGAGTGTAAGTCATGTTTGGACGGCCCGGCTCTCCTTTCTCCAACATGTTCCCTTCATTGTAGTAAGTCGCGCTGGAAGTGTGCATGATGTGTTGCAGTGATGCTCAACTTTCCTCCATTTGTCTTGCATTTAGACCTGGAAACAAATCCTTGGCTCTCCTGAAATCTCCTAGGCTTAGTCATTTGATGTGGATTCAAAGTAAATAGAGGATCTTCCGTTTAAAATCAATTGCATTGAAACATTCACTGGTTTTCCACGGTAGTTAGAGATAAGTCTTCTCGTATCTGAAAAATTTCTTTGCAACTCAGATTTTGGATGTAAAACTTATAGTCCTTCCATCTTAATAAAGTTTACTCTTTTGAGTGGAATGTACTTAATTTTTCACAAGTCATCATTATTCAGAAATGCTCACCTGGCCTACTCAAAACCTACCATTCCAAAGGATTAAGAACAAGAAACATTCCATATGAACTTGAAAAGACAAGAAGGAGAACTTAACTCAAAACTTAGTCAAAATTCATCACTTCTCAAGTGAAGGCGGAGAGAACCTAGGAGAACGAAGCTAGAGCTACTAAGATGACACAACACCAAAAAGGGTCAAGCGAGTGAAAATATAGGGGGTCCCATCTTCGATGGGCGATGTTTGATTAAGTCACAATATCTACCAGCATTTAATTCACTTTTAATCTACTGTTGCACATCAGAAGAAAATGGGAGGGATGGAATCCCATTGCAAATATTCTGCAACTTCCTCCTCTGCTAGCTTCTCTTGACAAGTAGTTGAGCAACAATGGAGGCAAAGAGAAATAATTTAATACTTAAAATTCCAACAATTATTGGTGCCATTAATTTTATGTATGTATGTATATAAACTTAAAGATCTTATCTATTGTCATTTTAATAGAATTTTGTTTTTGATGGAGGGTTTTTGTACAAATTCATTGATATGTAGCTATTGATACATGAGCATGAGCTATTGGTTGAATCTCTTCGACTAAGAGTCGAGGACTAACGGGTATCTATTATGCCAAATTTATTTGGGGTACGATCCCAACCTAATCCATTTCTTTGATGTTAGAACCTTGTATTTCATGAAAGACTTGCTCCCTAGAGGACTCATTGAGAATCTTTCAACTTCAATAGTAGACCAAGGACACATTGCCCATTTTAATACAATTGAAAGATATATGAGAACAAATCCACCATTATCAACATCCACTCTGTGAACAATGAGTCTCTTTGACATATTCAACAGTTAGTTTAAAATTAGGTTGTGGGATTCACTCATTACATGCTAGAATTTTATGATTAGGATTCTAGGACTACTCAGTGACCACCATCAATGTTGGCACTAGCTAAATGGCTAATTATTTGCACCTGGCCAGTGCCCTATTTAACTCTACGTAGGTCCAATACTGTCTGTCCTTTCTGACAACCCAGAACCCTATGTCAGAAGAGACAGCTAGCTATGCAAAAAATAAACTGCATAATATATAATATATACGATGACATAATATATAAAAGGAGTTTGAGAAAATAAATCTAACTGTTCCAATGTTAGCCCATATTTTTAATATATACTATAAGTGTCATTTTCTTAATCTTTTATATATGTTTTTATTTTATTATTTCAATAAATTTATTTTGTAATTAATTTTTAATTTAATTTATTTTAATAACTATTTATAATTTATATTTATATTAAATTAATTATTTATATTGTTTTTTAATTTATATATTTAAAATAGGTTATATAAATTTTATATTATATAAAAAATAATATAAAATAATTATCTCAATAATTAATTTTAATCTTATTCATAAGAATTTATAATTTTTATAATTAATACATGATGAGTTGAATAATTAATTTCTTATTATATTATATTTAATTAATAATTATTTATCATTGCATTACAGATAATAGAATTATTTCACAATTGATAACATAGAAGATATTTTTACCATCAGGATCACGATCCTGAAATATGTCCTGATCATATTTCAGTCCTGATCCTAGTTGTTGAATATCTTCTATGTTATCAATTGGGAAATAATTCTATTATTTGTAATGCAATGATAAATAATTATTAATTAAATATATTATAATAAAAATTTAATTTCGTGCATTATAAAATATGCATAAATATTTATGAATTGTCCTTATAGAACTACATTATTTCAAAGGAAAATATTTAGAAATTAAAATTAAAACTCCCCAAATTTAAGCTATGTTAAAATTTCATTTTTTCCAACCTATAATTCATGTTTTATCATCACTTTAAGTTGCACACGTTATGAATGGGATATAAGATGAAAAAATTATTCAAATATCAAAGGATTTATTGGCTCCATTTTTTATACATAAAAAATATTGAAGACCATTTCTTATTAAATGATGCACTTTTTTCTTATTTTTTAAAATATTTTTATTTAAAAATTAAGAAAAAAAATAAATATGAAGTTATTTTTCTAGTTTTTCTAGTCTTCTTATCATAAGTAAAGAAAGTATTCATGTAGTTGGTTATGTTTAAGATCATTAGGTATACATAATCTTAATATGGAGCCTTAGGAATTGGGCATGTTGGCTACCAAATGGCTTCTAAATTAACATGAGAGTTTAAATAATTAAATTTTAAATATTATTGACATTCCTCTTGCATATTTCACTTTGTTCAACTATACATGTCCTCGAATCAAAGAAATTTAGTAAACTTTTTAGGTGTCCATATTTACCTTGACATGGTAAAACTTCAAACAAAATTACATATTATGATTGTACAAGAGATAACATCTTTAGTAGGTGATCCATCTTTAATAAAAATATCTATTATTTTCTCCTACCTACCCTTACAACTTATTGATCACCTACTACAACTTATTGATCACCTACTAAAGATGTTCTCAAACCCAACTATTTCTCTCCCTCTTTATTGTCAAATGGACCATCATATTAGGACTTTGTTTTAATACAAGAAAGCTGATGTTGTAAACCCTGCCTCATTATTTAATCTGAAACCAAACTTAATTAATGGCTGCAAAATACTGTGCCTTTTTTCAACCTTTTCCCTAAAATTTGTGATCCTCCCCCTCAATTCCTGAGAAAAAATGGGTTAAGAATTGTTTACAGAGATCTAAATTTTTTGCAGTCACTACCCAACCCCTCTTCATTCCAGCAGATGTTTTGTTTAATGACGTGTCTTCCCGCGGGGATGAATTAAGTAGCCTGATCTTGCAATCATTTTGCTGGCCGCTGCAGATTTTTGAATCTTTGAATATAGTTGAATCTTTTGTCCACATGAACATATGCACTCCATATCTGTTACTGTTACCAAAAATACGGGAGGTCCTGCAAGCATGTCCAAGTAATATTACTTCAAAAGTGCAATTCTTGTCTGCTATTAGACATACAAAAATTGCACCTTGTAAGATCTCATCATCTAACTTCACAGAAAATGGTATTCCTGACTCCAGTGGGAGCTGGGGGATGCTCGCTACTGTAACGTTTTGAAAGCTGTATGAATCTGCTTCCTGCATGTTTCACATATTGCGTAAATAATTAAGGCACAAATTTGAGGATTCAAATTTCGTTATATTTTGAATTTACACACCCACCATTTTATCAATATCCTCTTTATTGAGGGTTGCTCCGCAGAAGATAGATGACATATTGGAAGGAAACGTCTGCGCGCATCCAGAATGAAACCTTTGTTAGATGTAAGTATCCCCAAACAGTAACAAAAAATAATAAAACTAGGAAAAATTATGAAAAACAAAATTTGTTAGAAAGTGAGTCATACTGGAATTAAGAATGGACTGGACATTAAGAGGGCTGATAGTTCAGTGGTAGAGTATTTAGCTGCATTGGAAAGTTATTTAATACAATAATGTAAGGATAAGTGATTTCCACTCTGTTCAAATGGTTAAAACTTCATGATTTTTTTAAAAAAATGGAAAACACAATAGATTTTTGTGAAATTGTTAGCATCTGTTTTTTATAATCTGCATATTTTGTGTTCAAAAACTGCAAAAAATCACTATATTTTCAAGAATCTAGAGAACAAAAGTTTGACATTTTTTTATTTTTATATATTTTATAAGGAGCTTAGCCGCCTGCCTGATTCTCCACCCTGCTATAATTGTCTGAGTGGGAAGAATAGTTCATCGGCGGATAGCCCAAGAGGCAATAGAATGGACCCTCCCTCCCCAACTTTCTATATTCGAGTGGGAGGTCCCCGTATATTCATTGGGGCCGTCCTTAAAAGGTCCTAAGTTCAATTAGTAGTTTGTCTATGAAATGTTTAATCAAAGACGGACTGATCATTTAATATTGTGAATAAAAGATGGGGGTTTTTGAAAACTGACACACATATGAATCAATGAAGCCTGATGGTATAACGGTTGAGCATCCCAAAAACAATGAGAAGTTCTAAATTTGATTCCCAAATAATCTATGAAAAAATTATAGTAAATATCATTCTGACAGACAGGTTGCACAGCACAAAAAATGTGAAACAGAGTCCAACAGTTGTGTTTCTTGCAACAGAAGTGTGCTTCGATTAGAAAGTATAATTCCATGTTTGAGACTACTATACTCAATCTGTTAGTTGCGATGAAAGAGAACCCGATATACATGAATCTTCTAGAATACATTAATATTTTGAACAGTCATTGATGCAGATGACTCTATTGTGAAATGCAATAATCTTTAAGCTGCCATTGTAGACAATAAGCAATAAAAATGAAAACAAGAGAAAACAAACAGATTTCCAACAAGAAAATATTTTCTTGATAGCTGTTTATTCTCGTTATTCTTTACTGTCATTTTACTGCAGAGCAGAGTAATCTGCAGAAAAACAACAGAATGATGCCTTTGATTGATATAGGGTCCTTTCCTCACTTAAAACAATTACAACGTGCTGATTGTTAAAACTATTAGTACGATCAGGCCAAATCATGCCCTATTTAACATTAACAAATCATTTTGAAGTAAAGAGTAATGAATAAATGTTCGTGATACCTACCAGAATGTCTGTCCAAGTAGATCTAGACATTGTACGACCTGTTGAAATCTGTATATGAGATAGATTTTGCAACTGCTGTAATCCCTGAATTCTCTGCAATTTCCAACACCCATCGGCTTCAATTATTTCTATTGACCTCAGACCCTCGACATTCAGTGTTTGTAGACCATCACATCCACTTATATTCAGGAATTTAAGACTTGTCAGATTAGAAAGGCATCCCAGTGTCTCTAGTGCTGGACAATCCATGAGATTCAGTCTTACCAAATTGGCTGGTAAGCCTTCAATGTCTGTCAAATTTGGATTGTTTGACAGATCAACAATTTCAAGATTGGGACAAATATTTTTGGCCCGAGGAATGGATACTTTAGATATGCAGCTGTACCTAATGATCAAACTTGTTAGACAGCTCACAGGATTGGGATGAGTAGCTCTGATAGCCAAGGAACCAACAGAGTTAGCGGCATGACCATCACTTGTCTGACTCTGGACCTTCAAACCTTCCACAGGCAATGTCACTTCCATCTTAAAACCTTCAATGTTTGGACAACACCGTACATCCAATGTCTTAATATTCATCCATGTAATTTCCTCTGGTAACACCCTAACTCCGGAGTCATATATCCGTAATATTTCCAAATGCCCCAGCAATTCAACAGATTTGGTAATATCATAAAGTTTGAAGCATTTGAACAGAGTCAGCTCTGTTAGCCGGCTCAGATGATTCGGAGATGATGGTAAACATGTTAACAGTTGGCTTCCTATATAGAGCTGTTCAAGATTTTCTAGTTGATCTAGATGCTCAGGCAATTGTTGGAGACTGGTATGAAGCAAATTTAAATACCTGAGAGACTTTTGAGCTGTGGTTCCTCTAGGCAAATGCTTCAATGAAAAGCAGCCTTGAAGATCCAGGTACTCAAGTGTGGAGATTTTCCCCAAATCTTGGATAACAAGGCTCCCGCAGTCTCTCAAGGCTAAATATTGGAGTTGCAACAGGTCAGTAAAAGAATGTGGCAGAACTTCCAGGTCACTGCAGCCAGATAGATCTATATGTCTAAGAGTTGCTGCTTCCTCAAATTTAATGGGCAGTGATACCAAACCCTTGATATTTTTCAAAGCTAGCTTTCCTAAATTCTTCAGCTTTCCTAACCATTCTTGAAAACTATTTAGGCCTGGATCTGAAGATGATTTGTTTTTCACGTTCAGCTTTTCCACATGCTCTTTAAATGAGTCTAATCTTTCTAATGGTTTAATTGGTTTAATCTGCAAATTCAATTTGCCCACCCGCTTTTCAGACAAGTCTGATTGTGCCAATACTTTATTGAACCCACTTCTTGAAGGGTGATAACTTGTAACTGCAAAAGGAGCACTTTGACGGAAGATTACAGTGTCAGATATTTCTGTGCAGCTAACTGTCAATTCACGTAGCTGAGAAGGATCCTGCAGGGCAAATAATCAGTTAATTGTCAGGATTAAGTACTTCAATAGTGGACAAACTGGGCTTTAAAATATTGGCTAGGAGAGAATCGCATTTACCTCAAAATCATCAGATAATCTATGTAAGCCTTCAAAACTAACACCAGTAAGTTCCAACACTCTTAATTTTCTTAGTGAAAGTCCTCTGGAATTAAAGTCGCTGAAGTTAAATTTACACAGGCGAAGCCATATCAAATCTCCCGATACGCCTTTAAATTGATGTAGAAGCCCCGAATCTTGAAGAGCTACAAGTTTTAACCCACATATATCTTGACGCTCTAAGAAGAGGGGCAATTGAAGCTTCTTATGATCTTCTTCACCACGAATTCCTCGTACAGAGTAGGGCTTTGACTGTACCTTCCCAGAATGATAAATATAAACAGGGTAAGCCGAAATTTAAACTATAACGGTGTGAATGAAATGGTTTGTGATCTATTAATGAAGCTGAATAGCATTATTGCTTACAATGGGTGCGTATTTCACAATCCCCTGAAAAAAAAAGAACGACGAAGGATAATTCCCCAGACAAAATTGGCAGTGTAGAGGCATATCAAACCCTAGCTCTTAATCAGGAGAACATTGAATCAAACAAAAACATGAAACCTAAATCGTGCTCCAAATAAATTTGACAACGACCATTAAACATTATCTCTTAACTGAAGGAAATAAATTATTTCATGCACCCTGTCGGTAAAATGTTAAACCTCTGATTCAAAGAACAGAGAAACAGAACACAAAATACCTGTGTGGAGATCATTCTATCGTTTGAACAGCAGAGGCGAAGGGGAAAATCTTGTCTGCCAATTTGTATTGCCAAGTCCTTGACCAAATCGTTCATTCTTATTCTCAAGCTCCCCTTCGTTCTCCTCCAGCATTCTATGTAGAAAGGCTCAAGAATATAATTTTGCATGAACAAATACTCTAGCATCTGGAAACAAATTCATGGTTAGGACTGGGAATTATAAAACAGTTGGAGAAATTGTACTAAGGCTATAGGTGTGAGTAAAGCCAACTTCCAGATTAAGTAAACCTTACAGATTTTGGATCAGTTCGCTCTATGAAAGGCAGCAGATACATTCGATGTTGGATGTTAATGTTGAAGTCAACTTCTGCATTTTCAAATTGGACAAGGCCTTTGTGATGGAGAGCCTCAAGGCAGTCGAAGCCGCTCTGGTCCAATCCATCCAAAACCCGCACAGCCAGATCTTTGTCTTCTCCTACTAAGAAATGGGCAATGTCTAAAAACACCTCTTTCTCTTTGTCCTTGAGAGAATCATAGGTATTTTTTAGTACCCTCTCTAAAATGTTAGGAGGCAATTGTATGCGAAATTCTTCCAATTGCCGCATCCAGTAGCTTCGATCACCATTACCAGAGAGCTGCCCAGCTAAAACTTTCAAAGCCAAAGGAAAGCCACAACAAATCTTGACAACCTCCTCCACCACATCTTTCAATTCTGGGGGTGACTTGGGCTCATGGAATGCATGCCAGCAGAATAATTCATGGGCATCTTTTATATCTAACAGTTGGACATCATACAGAAATTTTATTTGAGAGCGTGCAAGTAAATCTCTGTCACGGGAGGTGACTAAAATCAGACTGCCATTTCCAAGCACATCCTTGACTACTAACAAGAGATTCTCTATTTGCTCTGTATTATCTACATCATCTAAAACAATGAGAACTTTGAACCCTCGGAGACGATCCCTAAGTAAGCTCCTCCCTCGACTGGTATTCTCAATATGCAAATACGGCTGAAACCCCAATAGATCAGTAAGCAATCTTTTCTGCAATGATGGTAAATTCTTCTTATTCACCTGAGACAAGAAACAGCGTCTTCCAAATTGGGAGCTCTTTGTGTTGTAGAGATGAGTAACTAGAGTTGACTTCCCCGATCCTCCTAGTCCCACAATCCCCACAATAACAATATCACTCAATCTGGTTTCATTCAAAACCTTGTTCTGGAATTGCTCTGCAGCTTGATGGAGCCCCACAGGATGTATAGCAACATCTAGTGCATCCAAAGTCACCTCTTTCAATACAGTGTCCACAATTCTATCTAAAAACTCCCCAAGATCACTGAAATATAAAACATAAATTGTTATACACACGAGTAAATTACCATTAAAGTAGAACACCATACAGTATAGCAAAAAACATTTGGTTGTATAAAATTTTCATCAAATCACACTATCTCCATCATCATTTCTAGAATGGGTTGGTCAGTGTTTGGTTAAATGGACTTATGATCAAATGTATGCTTGGAATATTACGGATAAGGTGCAATTACTTCCCAAAATGACTACTTTGTTAGATCATTTAGCGAACAATAACAGAACTCTTTAACCTCCCTGTAGAGCAGCATTTCTTCCTTCTCTGTTTCTTTCTTGTTTTTGATAAATTTTTACCCCTCTTCCATTGACTTAAAAAAATCATAAAAACCATAAAAAAACTAAGAAAAATGAAAAAATTAACAGAGTAAAAGACCGAAAAGTAATAATCATCAGCACAAATTTGCAGGCCATAGGAATTAGGAAAGCTTACTCTTTGACCTTGCTGAACACAAGACCAGAAACATTTGATACTTTGGTTAGAGCACTGATCCATGTCTCCACCAGTGAAATGTCAACCCTGCCCTTGTTTTTGTGATTGTTGAAGGCTTCAGCATATGAACCCGTTTGAACATAACGAAGATCAGAAGGCTGGACATCATAGAAGATTGGAATAAGCTTGGCGCCATGACAATCCAGCATCCACAAAAGCTCATTCAAGCACCACGGAGAATCCGCGTATGTTTCAGAGAAAATAGCAATATGAACGGTGGCATTACTAATGGCAGTTTTGATTGCAGGGGTTAAACAATTTCCGGTTTGCAGTTCGTGCTCGTCAAGAAACACTCTTAGGCCAAACCTCTTAAGAGCGCGGTAGATGAGGCTGCCCAGTGTTTTCTTGACATCGGGTCCTCTGTGATTTATAAAAACATGATATCTTGGAAACACTTGCTCCATTACGAAATGCAACCTTTCAGGCTCAGACAACAGATCGTATTGTAAATAGAAAAAACGTTGGGCAACCGTGAACCTCAAATTGATAAGGATGGAACGATGGTCATCTAACTTTCCTCTCTTGGTGTTTGACTTTTTGTAATGCAATAGTTTATTTTCAAATTTTATAAAATATTTGGCTTGGACATAGAAAACGCACTATTCATAAAAATCAAATATTCGGCTTGGATTTGCATTGACTTTTCCTTTTTAATGTAATATTTTAATGTTAAATTTGTAATAGTCTAATGTTTAATATGTTTAGGAAAGAGTTGATATCTATAACTAAATTGAATTTGAGCTTCTATTGCTCAATCAATACGTTTTTACCAAGTTTTAAATCGTCATATTTTATATTTATTAAAGTCTGAATTGATATTTATAACTAAATTGAATTTGAGCCTCTATTCCTCAATCAATCATTTTTACTAAGTTTTAAATCTTCATATTTTCTATTTATTAGAGCCTTAGTATGCAAAATTAATAGTAAATTATAGAACATGGGCAGACATTGGGCATTTTACATTGCACATAAAACTAAGAATACTTTTCTAATTTAATTAGTTTTTGAATTTATGCATGTACTTTTCTAAGCTTGAACCATTATTTTGATTATTGTGATATTAATTGATATAATTAATTAATCATCTTAGATATTTTAATCTTTACATAAATTGACAAACTTAATGCAAATTGACAACTGTAAGATCCCACATCATTAAGTACTAATGTAACCCTAATTGTTGAGCATATATTGCAGTAATTAAAATGAAATGGTAATATATTAGTGGGTAGACTATTTCATTGGTGGTGTTTTTATATTTACATGTATGCATCTTCTTTGATAATGATAGATTTAATATCTAATATCCCCATATGTTGAATTGACAATTATTAACCAATGATTATATATGTACATAAAATATGTTGATATGATTTGAATGTGAAATTGTGTAGAATTGATGAATAAAAGAATTCACAGAGTATAACTGCTTTGAAATTGGATAACAACTAATACAACTTCTTATGATAATCTAACTGAACTTGTGGTTGTATGTTGTAGGAAAGACATGCAATTAGAGGGAAAGAGAGACAACAATACCAAATCAAATACCCCATGAAGAAGTTGCTAAAGTAACCTATTTTCTAAAGACAAGAATGAAGAAATATATTTGTTGTGCTTAAGGGTCTTATACTAAGCATCAATTTCATGTTACGAGAGGATATATAAATTTAAGTCGTGTGGTGAAAGTGTTAGAAAGTAAAGTCCACCAAGATAACTGGGGGGGAGGCGGGGGGGAGTGGGGTTGAATCAATTATCAAATAAAATTAACTCTTATCACCATTATCAGATTTCAACCATGTAATCAATATAAGCAACAATCATAGAAAGATAAACATACACAACAACACAATAACACAAGATATGTTGACTAGGGAGCCACTTGATCAAAGAGTAAACCCTAGTGGGAATGATGCCCACAAAAGATGTACTAATATGAAAATTCCTTGTGAGAGGATGGACTCTATTATGAGCCTTATGAAATACATTTAGCACATATGAGTCCCTGTTGGGAGACTTTGAATCCTTGTTAAAAGATTCTAACCCAGTTAAGAGTTATGGAAGACAAAAGGACCCACTGTCCAAGTAGCTTCAAGGGCAAGATCACTGAACACACTGTCTAACTGATCTATGTATTATCCGAACAAAATAATACCAACAATTACTAATCTCAACAACTTATATTTGCTCCTCTTTTTGTGCCAAACCGCACCAACTACATCACTAGATCTCAATACCAAATCTCTGCAATTCGCATATCCTCTTACAATATCAACATCAACTTATATTGCTCAATTCCATAATTCATATCCATATCTCTTGTTACAATCAAGGAAAACAATCCTTCCTTTATACCACACTCAAATAATTACAAATGAGTCAGCCAACAAGGCTTAACCAATTACAAAACATAAACCTTCACACGTTACATAATATTCCATAACCACATAAAACTATTGGCTTCAAAACAAAATAAATCTTCACTCGTGAGACCTCCGACCATGCTGTCTCATCCAAGTCACCACAAGAATGTCTTCATCAACTATATAACTTCACATGCCCAGATTCTATCCCGATTAGGAGATATAATCCAGTTATCACAAGTCGCTTTTCAAGAACACTGTCTGAATACTGCTTCCACTAAATTACACATAAATGTCATGAATAATTGAATTTTGATACGCACTCTTGACCACAATCTCAAGACACAATATAGAATAAGTCCTCAACTTTGCATAGCTTGATCTACAATACTCCACGTGTGCTTATTCAAACATTGTTTGCTTCTCTGCTAATCTCCAGTAGATTAATGTGTTGACATCAATGACAATCATAGACATGAATGCAACATACAACTGCTACAAAATAACTCTGAATACTCCCCCATAGGATATATTCAACATTCATTCCTAACAAAAAGATAGGTTAAGGTTTGGAGATCCTTAGATTAGGTCAAGACACATATCCAGATCCTTGTAGGTAATATGTGTTGTTTTGTCAATTTTATGGATCCTTATGTGAAAAGAGGTCTATAGAGTCAATACCTTGGGGTTGGGGATATTTAGGACATGTGATATTGTCCTTCAAGATTTATGGGACCCTTCAAAATCTCATTTTTTAATTGTGACAAGATAGAAACTTAGGAGAGAGTGTGTTAAATGAAGATTACTATATAGCTTGTGGGGAAGGAAGATATGGTCATTACTAACTTCTCCTCTTGGAAAATTTGTGTTGAGAAGACAAGAAGAGAAGATAGTTCCTGCAGAAGAAAAGACATCTCACTTATGGAGATGAACGTCAAATTGAGAGCTACAACAAAGAGATAAGTTATTATTCACTCTTTTTTCTTAGTTTTGAAGGTGTTTTTTCAATTGTGTAGAAAGGAAATGATTTAGTGTGAAATATATACTAGTTATGTGTGTGTAATGAGTAATTGTTCTATCATAGATAGCTACCACCATTGATCTTTATCTCGTATGATGTTCCTTTCTTTCTTGGGGGTATGGACAGGGTTTTTGACACCTCATGATGCCATTATGGGTGGGAGGAGAGAAAGACTTATTTTGTGTATTTTTCCAATCGAATTTATCATCTATGTTTGTATGATTAATTTGAGTGAAGAGACTTAAGAGTGTCATAGTTTGATAAGATAGTATTTTGATATGAGAGAAAGATTTGGATCTTTGGTATAAATTTATTAAATCACCTAGCTATGTAGTTTTTTGGATACCCTTATCTTCCTGAACATATGTGTAAATATAGGCGTAGGAGTGGTGAAAGTTGGAAATATAGTGTATAGATATAATCTTATAGTTGTTGAAAAAGAAGTATGGTATTATTGGAGACATGAAAATATAATTATCTTTCATGTGTTCTACCATTACAACAAATCCATTTTTGTTATTTTTTATTGGCAAATCTCAAATCTTAGTCATATGATAGTTTTGAGGTTGAAATCATAAGTGATATCTTTTTAAAATTTTGGTTGTGTTCATTTTCCATAGCTTAGTGATTACTTAGCTATTAGGTACATGAGATAATTTGTAACTCTAATAAAAAAATATAAAGTTTATAAACTTATTGTAAACTTTCTCTTGTTATTTTTAAAGGAACTATATGATCATTGAAGTTAAGATAATAGATATAAGAATGCATTTAATAATGGACTAAGAAAGTAACATGAAATGTAGAGAAGTTATGCATTTGAAGAATATCAACTTAAATACTATTATTCTATCACTAAATAAGTTTAATTAGAAGAGTAAGTCCTTCCCATTGTCATTACTCTATGTAAATCAATGTATCTACATTTGAAGATGGGTATGAGAGTTGAACTATAGAATTCAAGGGAAAGTGAAATAATGATAATATAATATCTATGTTTGGTTTATTTTTATCTCATAATTACCTTCCAGTATAGGTATGATAATGATTAGACAAGTTGTGCATATTAGTGCACTAAAAAGAACTAAAAAAATAATCATTTGCACTAAATATGGAGGGAATTGTAAAATTGTTTTTTATTAATTTATTAGGGAGGGGGTCCTAATACCATACACTAAGAAGACAAAGGAATCATAATACAACAACCCAAACATCAGGGCATTAGAGCGTGGAGGATAGAAAACCCTACTTTATGACTTCAATATTTAATCAAAAAAATATTGAAAAAAAGACTATATCCTAGATAATCACTACTGCTACTACCATTATTCTAATTATAAACATAACATTTATTAAACAAAATAAAAACCCTACTAGTACAAGAGCTTGAAGATATATCTATATAAACATAGGGTCCATATTTCCCTTATCAACTAGCGAGTGTTTCTTCAACATTAAAACTAATCTAAGAGTTAACTAGAAACCAATTAAACCTAGAGCATTGATAGTGTTGTCACCCTTGTAAAAAACATAATCATAGGAAACAATATGAAAATAGCCTTAGAGCGTAGCTTAATTAACAACATAATTCATTAGTGATAAGCTCCCAATTTATTGAGAGATGAAGCAAATTCTCATTCCACTCCTCTATCTAAAAATCGTAGCCCTTCTCATTTGTACCTTGGCTCTGATCAAAACCCTCACCTTTTTAGTACTATTCCTCAAATTTTACTATCCAAACAAGAGCCCCATAATATTCTTTTGCATTATTCCATCAATTCCCATTCAAAGAGAACTAATTACATTTTCAAATTACTCTTCGGAATTAGCAAGGGAAGCAACATTTTCCTCAAGCTTCGTGACTTTATTTTTTAATTCTTTAATTTGGGATTGAATCAGAATATACTTGTTATAATTTAAACCAAGGGTTAGGGTAGAAGACTTCACACCATGCATATCCTCTATGTTCTAAATAGGTGAAGAAAAAACCTTTTTCATTAGGTTATCATAGTCATCCAAATCAATAGTAATGCCAATAGGTCCCCCTTTATCATATGTACCATAATATTCTTCATTATCCTCATAGTTTTCATCCTCATAATTATTCATTGAGTCATCTCCTTCTAGTTCATACTTAAAATTAGTCTCAGGAACCATCTCTTTGAGAATCTTTGTTCATTTCATTTATTTGTTCAGGATGCAAGTGGGGTTTCTCTCCCTAGATCTCATACTGTGACATGGATCCTCTTGAATCTCCACTTTCTCCATACACTCCTACAAGTCTTCAATTTCCACCATTTGTATTTTTCATTGACCGCTTCCCACCCTTCCTAGCCTTAGTAGGGTTGGGCTTGCAACTAGTTGCTTTTTTATTTTCAGGAGTAGCTTCCAAAAGGTCGGCCTCTATAGGATTTTAAGAAAATTTAATAGTAGATACTTTTTCCTTTTTCTTTTCACTAGGGTTAGAGTTATCCAAGAGGGGTTTACTCTCAATAAACTCTATTATGAAAGAGCTACATAGTTTATCCTGTTCTTGGTTGGAATCAAACTAAATGTAAGACATAAACTTGCTTCTAAAGGGAGACCTATCAAAATAAAATTAATACAATAAAAACATCAACCCTTTGTGTAGAGGGGGTGAAACCCCATTAGTAATACTATTGCAGAGGGAGGTAAAACAAAAAACTGTCATATCAATTTTTTCACCATGTCTAATATGGTTGAGGATGATAAAATGATAGCCAGAGATAGTAGTATATTGGAATTCCAAAGTAAAGTATTTAATTACATGATAAATAACCATTTCATAATGGGGGAAATAAGACAATGATCATACCCATTTTTTTCCCATTAGTTTTTCACCCTTCTCAAAGAGCTTCTTTATTTAATCTTTGTAGTCGCCTTTAAGCTCTTCTTCATGACTTTTACACCCTCACATTTTAAACTAGTAGCTTCTTCTATCAACTGTGAAGTCACCATAAACTTAATACTACCAATAGTGACAAAACCCTTCTACCAAGAATTATAAAACTTGGTGGACAGTGTTCTATTATAACCTCTCATGCCAATGAAATAAGGAGTGATCTCAACCTTTGTAAAAAGATCCTAGAGTTCCTCATTCAACATGATATCATTTCAATCTTTTGTCTCTAGTCATTTAAGAGGACATCCTATTGCTTTAAACTTAGCAAAATCTAATACAGGATGAAAACTTCTCATTTGGTGAGGTCCGCAAAATAGTACTCTATTAGAAACAAAAAAGAACATTTTTATTCTACTTTCAACAATGAACTCTAGAGGCTTCTTAAGAGGGATAATTATAATTATTTTCAATAAAATCCATGTCATAGAATTATTAATCTCAAACCTCCTTGAGTGTTTTAAATCACCATCAAGATAGTGGCATGATTCTCAAAATAATGATACGACTCTTTCCGATGAGGTTTGTCGTTGATGATGTCATAAGTCCTCATGCCAAAGCCTTTCAATCTTAGAGTATATTAGTTTTATAGGTATGTCTTTTCATATCACTTAAATTAAAGTAATTATAGATATAAAAATCTCTATTTTAGTAAATATACCTTTCCACTTTCCATAAGGGACATGAATATAATTAATCACTTTGAAATCCTTTTCCAATAACAATAATGATATGAACTTGCAATAAAAGCCACATTGCATAATTTTTAATTCTCAAACCTCCTTGAGTATTTCGAATGATCGCCATGGAGATAGTGGCATGGTTTACACAATGATGATACAACCCTTTCTGACGAGGTTTTTCCTCAAATATGTCATCAATAATCACGTCAATTCATTTTAATCTTAGAGTACTATCCCTTTTTTATAGATATGTATTTTAATATCACTTAAAATTAAGTAATTATAAATATGAAAATCTTCATTTTGGTTTATATCTTTCCACCTATCATAAGGGACATGAATATGGTTAATCACCTTCAAATACTTTTCCAATCTCTTTTTCAAATTTACTAGGCATATTATAGGTGGTATTTAGTAACATATCCTATGTATTAACCAATGAGCCTCAATAAATCCATGTGTTAGGTCTTTTACTTTCAAAGTTATCCAACTTTTTTCTTTGACGTTTGTTTTTAAATTTAAAATACATAAAGGGAGAAGCCTCTTCTCTTTTGTTCTTGTACAAGTGCAACACATTCACTAAATTAACTTCAACAATATTTTAACCCCACTCTAGTAAGATCCAACGAGGAAGGAAAAAATAAGAATAAAACAAAAAATAATTTTATTCTCCATAATCAAGAATTGTTTGGTATCCCTTGAGTGTGAATTCTTTTTCATTTCATTATCCAAAATTCCCTTAAGATTTTAAGGGCATTAGCTATAGGAAATTCTTCTCCATTCATTATAATGAAGTCCTATATTAGCCATGTGATTATCCACTTTATTATGTTCACAAAGAGTACATTGGATTTCATACAGGCAAAAGTTGGTTAAACTTTTTTTATAGTCTTTCATTAGGCTAATTAAATTCTAGGGACAACCAACCTTTACCTTAAGGTGATCCACTTCCAATTTAGGGTCCCCTTAAATGATGATCATTTGGAAATTGAACTCTTTTAGCTACTTGATACCCTCCCAAGTAGCAACAACTTCTACCTTATTATTTGAACCCACTCCCAAGTTCATAATATGAACTCTAATAAAAAAACCCTTTCCAGCCTTTGATTAGTCCCCCAACCATGGAAGCTCTCATATTTCCTTTACCACATCAATCAAAATTGCATTTAATTGACCCCTCATTTGGGGGGACACGCTTGGTCATTTCCCTTATCAATAGACTTGAACAATTGATATTAAAAATGTTTTTTTCTATAAGCCAATTGCACTTTATCTTGATCTCTTGAAGATTTAGGAACACTGTCCCTTTAACAAAAGGTATAGAATCCATGTTTTCCTTTATCTACTGCTTTATAATTTGGAATAGGATAGATTTGTTTTTGGCTTGGTCTCTAAAACTCTTGTTTTTTTGTTCCTTCCATACATTTCAAACCACAAAGTGAGGTGTTTGGATACATAAAATTTGGTTGATTGGATGTTTGGAGGGGCAATGTCTCCATTTCTCTATGAAGTATCTCATATAGTAGGGAATCATCAAAGAAACTTATAAATTAGTAAACACCTAATGCCAAATACCAACAACATAGGGGAAATGAAGGAAAATACACTCAATTTGTTCACCATTAGAAATGAATAAAGAAAATCTATTAACCAACATAGTGTTGGAAACTGCAATTGAAGCAATTGTTGTATTTTCATTGATGTCAAACCTTAATTGGTAAGACTGTTACTATCTAAGAAAGTACTATATCTATTTGATTGTTGAGAAGGATTAGGGAAAAGGTGATAACAATAGCACCTAAGGAAAGGTTGAGTTATCTTGATACTTCAATGGGTACTTGATTATGTGGCACAATTATAAGATAATGAATTGCTTATCTAAGTGAGAAGTAAGATAAACAAGTAGGCTTAACCGAGCAAAAGTGAAGAAATCTAGTTTAATCCAAGTGGTGTTAGTGTTGACCAAGCCACTATATGCCAAGTAAATTCAGTGTTGACCGAACATCAGTTTATTGTCGAAGAAGATAGTATTAGTCGAGGAAATAGTTTCAATGGTGACCGGGCTACCTAGTGATGACCGAGGATTTGAACACATCATTGACCGAGCGTCAGTAATTTATATTTGAGGAAGAATTCAAATTTCTAGCTGACATAGTTGAATTCTTGGATTATGTAAATCATGTTGACTTTATTTATTAAATGCATGGAAGCATTTAATACATTGTAAACCATTTTATTGTAATTTCATAAAGAGATTAGAGATGTTTCTAGAAGTATGGATGAAGAACATAATGTTGGAAGGATTCAATGAATCTGACCTATTGCCCCACTTTTCATCGTATGGCTATGCTGTCAAGTGGAAAATTTTGGTGTCACAGTCATGTCTATGTCTAAGTCTAAGTCTTCCCTAGGGTAGGATGATTTTGCCAGGTTCCCCTCACTTTTCCTTCTTAGTTCAAGCCAGTTGGGTGGTTCTAAAGTCTCTTTATCATTGGGTAGGTTATAGTTCCTAACCTAGCAAAGTCTTGATGCTCCAATTGATTCTTTTTCTCAAGCAGGTAGATGTTCGAAATACATGATCTTCAAGTGTGTGCAAAGAATCAGGAAGAAGATGCAGTGACAGAGCCGTGTGTTCAATCTTATTACATTGTCACCACCTGAGCTCGGCTAGCCGTAGCATCTTTTCAATGTTTCTACCCGAGCTTGAAATGTTTCAACAGTCTTCGCCTGTGTCAGGTTTTATAATCCTTCATTACCTTTTGATTCATCTTTGACAGGTAGGTGCACGTCTCTTTATTCATCCAGTAGCATCACTTAAGTTAAAGATTTTCCATGTGCCCAAGATGGTGGAGCGATCGCATGATCGCATGAATTAAAATAATACCATGCGATCATGCGACAAGACAGTGGAAGCCCTGCGGTCTCCAGATCTACGGTCCCCGCAAGATCGCATGACTGAGAAACCGGTCTTGCGATCATGTGAGATGCAGCCACGTGGACTCCTCAGCAGATGCGGACCTGGTTCATGTTTTCACTTTGGTCAGAATTGATGGTTCAAAACATTCCAAGGTTTCAATCCAATGATGGTCAGAATTGCGCAATAGAAAAATGCCTGAAAAATAGCAACAAGGTGCCACCTGTCTCAGCGGACCCACGGGCACCAATTATAGAGCGGTCACATGATCGCATGAATTAAAATAATACCATGCGATCATGCGACAACATAAATCGGCGACGAGAATAAGCAAATACGACAAGGTGAAATGGAAGCTCGAGCATGTAAGAAAAGTCAATGATAGGAAAGACTAAACGGATGGTGCTCTGCTGGAATCCATGTGTGCCAATAGTAAAGCAGTCACATGATCGCAAGGAATAAAAAAATGTCTTGCGATCATGCGAAAAGGTAAATAGTTAATGCCGGTAGGTGTGCGGAAGTGGAAGGAATATGCTTCGAGGCAAAGCGGGATTTCACCACGTGGATTGTCACCCGAGCTTGGCATAAAAGAAAAGGTTATTATTTAAAAGTTTAAAGGCATGTGCTTTAAGTTACATAAGCACTTAAAGTTGACGGGTGGAAAACGATTAATCCACCACTCCACTGTTAGGGGTTCCGCACCTGTTATATATGATTTTTGCGAAGAACGTTTGAGAGTGATGCAATCTGTCAGTTGTGGTATCAATAATGGATTTTTTAGAGATCGATGGGCTTCTCAGTGGAATAAATTAAAGATGATTCCAATATTGAAGTGCTTAAAGGAAGTGATAAATGTCACTGTATCAGCTACGACAAACAGGAAGAATAATAGTATAGATATGTCAAGCACAGTGTTCTTATTGGATGTATTTTATTTTCATGATGATAAGATACGGCTCACCATTAATTTAAAATTATAACCAGAGCTAGTTGGAGGTTGATTTCTTATAAAACACAGAACAGGGATGTTGGCAGTGATGATTCTTTCATGGAAACAATCATGCAACTGTTCGTGTAGCATCTTCAAGTGTATGTTGTAGAAGTTGGTTCATTTCACATTCTTGAAGGCAAATTAGATGAAGAGACAAAGTCATCTGGCTTCCTTTGTTGTAATGTCAAAAGCAGTTGTCTCTAGTCTTTCCAAATTTTAGAATTTGAAACACTTCATATTCTCATGAAGGCCATATGATGTAATCTCTATATAAACTGATGAAAAAGTAAATACAAAGGTTGGCAAATTTTGGTGTGAAATTGATTGCAGAGACAATCAAATCTGATACCATCTATTTACTGTCCAACTGTATCTGATGTCATTTCATTGCATTGAATTGAAAATGGTGAATGAACAAAATTTTGTCTCGTTGTTTTCGGTTTGATTAATTAGTAGAATAATCAGAGAGTTATAACTGGTTGTGAAATTGCATCAGCATACTCCATTTTCATTTCATACATAATCATACTTTCATAATATACATTTTCATATTGTTGTGTTGTGAAATTCATAAGATTGTGGAGATCATCAACATAACATCTCTGCATTTAGACCCTGCCTGAGATTTCACTTGCCTGGGTGGAACTCGGTTTCCTCTACTGTTCTCTGGTTAAGAACATACTTGCAGTAGGGATTAGAATTGAAACAAAATTCATTGAATATTTTTCACATAGGGAGTTTTACCTCAATTTAGAGGGAAACTAGATATTCTCAGAAACAGTTTCCCAACTGTTGAGTAAAGTTGTTCTTTGATATAAATTGGGCAAATAAAAAGAGTATAAAAAGAAGAACAATCTGTTTACCAACATGACCTAACCCTAAGATCTATGGAGGATATTAAGCAGAAAAGGTTGGATCGACCTATCGAGGAGGTATTAAGGAAACCTAAGTGTGAGGTTGAAGGATGTTGGAGTTGTTGTTGTTATTGACTGAATAAGAAGAAAGGGATGAAGGAGAAGGAGTTGTGATTTCTTGAAGGGATTTTTGAGTAGATCAGTGATGGAGATGGAAATGAATCATAGTCAGTAAGCTAGCATATATTTGAAAGAATTGGATTTGTTATTTGCAAAGTGAGTTGTATGTTTTTAGATCAAACACTGTTGTTACTTTCTAACCATTGTATCAGTCTAAATCATTTAATCAAGGTTGACCTAATCTAGTCATTGTATAAATCCTTTAATCAAGGTTGCATTCTAATGGAATGTATTTAAGTCCTTTAACAAGGCACACTCCTAATAGGGTGGTTGAAATCCTTTAACCGGATCACACCTAGTAGTGTGTTTGTAAACCTTTGACAGGGTTGGCTTTTCACAGAGCTCACTTTAGAAGAGTGAAAATATCAATAGCATGTTACAAAGTGGTTTTTTCCAAATTGGGTTTCCACTATAAATACCGGTGTTAATGCTTGTGTGAATGTTTTGGTTTGAACATTTCTGTGTTTTGAAAGTTAAATGCTATTGGATAGTAGACTGCACTGTTATATGTTTTTGATATGCATTCTATAATGATTGAGTAGCTGTTGGTTGTTAGATCTGAGTTATTGAAGAGTTTTGAAAGTTTATTTATACATCTGGACTTGAGAACTGTTAGGATTAACAAGACAGAAATAACAATTACATGCAAATATAACCAATATCATAAAACAATAAACCACATAGAAGAGAACACAATACACAAAGGTTTAACATGGTTCACCCAATCCCTAGGCTACATCCACCAATAGCGAGTCCAATATTATTATTATCCAGTGATTACAACCCTAACTACAATCTGTAATCCCTTACAGCTCAATTCCATCGCAAGTACTAAAATCATACATAATGAAAAATCCCTAACCCTAAGCCATATTATACAATATTTTGTCGCTTTAGGGTTATAATGAGTTACAATATGTCGGCCCAAAAATAGCCAAAAATATGTTGAGAGGAAAAGTGTACAGTACTTTCCTAGTCAGTCACCATAAGCTAACAAGAACAACTGATTCACCCCCCCTCTCTATTGTTCTAAATCATAATAACAATTGGTATCAAAGCTGTTGGTGCTTACAAAGAACAAGTTTAAAGATACTTGAAGTAAATGATCAAGATGTATAAGAAGGAGGTACCAAAGCTAAATAAGGAGAACTTCCCTGCATGGAAGAGTCTGATGAAACTGCATCTAGCTGGTATTGGTGACTCAACAAAGTATTATATTAAGCATGACTATGTTACACTTGTTGCACCTTTGACCATCGAGGAGATGAGAGCTAAACAAGAGCACAATCAAGTAATGTTGGAGATTGCATATGCCTTAAGCTCTCCTGAATTTGAAGACATCAAAGATTGCACAAATGCAAAGAAAATGTGGGACACTCTTGCAAACATCTATGGTGGTGACATAAATGTACTAAGGGGAAAAGCTGAAATCCTAAGAGGTAAATTTGATGAAATGAAAATGCAAGAAGGTGAGAATATTGCTCAATATTGTGGTAGGATAAAAGAAGTTGTAAATGCTATTAGAGGAGCTAATGGAACTATTGATGATGAGATTGTTATTGGAAAAATATTGAGAACTTTGTGTCCTATTTATGCCATCAAAATTTTAGAAATTCAAGAATATAGATGTAACCCTGTAGGTAATGCTCTTACTCTAGAAAGTCTTGTTGGTAAGCTTACTGTCTTTGAGATTTCTAATTATGATAAATTCATTGTTGCTAATGTTGAATCTGCATTCAAGTCACAAATGGTTCTGAACAAGTCTAAGAAAGAAAAGGAAAGATGCATCGGTCACTAGTAAATTTTCGCTTGTTTTTCAACGAGTTTTAGTCGATTATTAGACACCTATTGGTCAGCTAATCGACCATAATGGTCATCAAATTCTTTTTTTCAAAAATACCACAATTCAAATCTTCATCGCAATTGTGACGTCCCCAGTGGTTGAACTATCAATGGAAATGGCGTTGAAATCATTGCTTCAACCTGGAAGAATTGTTGGTTATAACCTTATCCCTGCGACCAATGTACACCAAAATTGCGATGTAAAATCATCGCAATAAACGTCGAATGTATAGCTTTCTCATCAATATTACTATTCTTTGTTGGTCAAATTATCGACATTCAATTTATTTTTATTTTATATATATATATATATATATATATATATATATATATATATATATATATATATATATATATATATATATATATATATATATATATATATATATATATATATATATAATCAAATTAAGCACAACAATATTATGTCACTATTGTTTGCTATTTACAAACAATCACACATTTTATGTCTTATTTCACACAAACAAGATGGTTTTAGATCGAAACACTCTGCCATAGATCACTGAGCGACTCTTAGATACTTAGTTGACACAATATGGGACACTTCGGGTGACGAGGCTTTTTGCTGCTTTATTGACTTCAAAAAGCCTTTGATTTAATTTGTTCATGGACTAAGACCTTAAATTATTGAGCTTCTCTTTGTTTTGAGAAGAGTATAACATTCTCTACTTAACAAGGCCAACCACATGAAGGTGGAAGCTCATATGGCCCCTCCTAGGAGCCTCCTATGACCCTTTACGACATTTTAAGACCTCTACGATGTATTCTTAGGGATCATAAACAGTCGTAAAGGGTCATAAGGGGTCCTAGGACACAATAGCTGAGAAACATAATTGTAGGCATCATGGTCACAATTTTTTGGAGACAATGTAATTGTATACCTAGATGATGCAAAGAAACTCCTACACCTCTAATTCCAAGTTGACTACATTTGTTGCTCATGAATACAAGGTCCTTCCAACAAATGTATTCAACTTGGAATCGGAGGTGCAAAAGTTGTTTTGCATCACTTGGGTACACAACTCAATTACGTTGTCTCCAAAAAATTGTGACCATGATGCCTACAATTATGTTTCTTAGCTATTGTGAAATCTACGTTTATGTTTCTCAGTTGTTGTGTTTATGTGCATGTTTTTTATGTGTTTTGGATAGTAAGTCTAATTTAATTTGTCTATGGACTAAGACCTTAAATTATTGAGCTTCTCTTTGTTTCGAGAAGAGTATAACATTCTTTACTTTAATAGAGCCAACCACATGAAGGTGGAAGCTCATCTAGCCCCTCCTAGGAGCCTCGTATGACCCTTTATGACATTTTAAAACCTCTAAGATGTATTCTTAGGGATCGTAAATAGTCGTAAAGGGTCATAAGGGGTCCTGGGACACAATAGCTAAGAAACATAATTGTAGGCATCATGGTCACATCTTTTTGGAGACAATGTAATTGAGTTGTATACCCAAGCAATGGAGTGCAACTTCTGCACCTCCGATTCCAAATTGATCCACTGCGGGATTCAAAGACCATAGATAAGGAATAAATTTAGAGAGCAGAGGAGGGCCATAATGACAAAAATAATATAGGACAAACCTTAAGTTAAATGAGGCAACTGCAAACATTTTAATAGATTTTTATTATTAAATAATTAAATTTGCATATACTAGTGTTCTAAGCCCCCTCATTACATGATTTATTATTGTAAGTCCCCTCTAACTTACACATCTAGAAAATGAAACTACAACCTATTAGGATTGAGACAAACCTTATAGAACAACAACAACTAGGAAGGATCGCTTTCCGACATTTGTTGAATACATCTATTGGAGGACCTTGTATTCATGAGCTACACCTTGTATTCATGAGCTACAAATGTATTCAAGAGATGTTGGAAAGCGATCATTCCTAGCTTCTGTTGTTCTATAAGGTTTGTCTCAATCCCAATAGGTTGTAGTTTCATTTTCTAGATGCGTAAGTTAGAGGGGGCTTACAATAATAAATCATGTAATGAGGGGGCTTACAACATTAGTATATATAAATTTCTTTATTTAATAATAAAAATCTATTAAAATGTTTACAGTTGCCTCATTTAACTTGAGGTTCATCCTATATTATTTTGGTCGTTATGGACCTCCTCTGCTCTCTAAATTTATTCCTTATCTATGGTATTTGTATCCCGTAGTGTCAACTTGGAATCAGAGGTGCAGAAGTTGCACTCCATCGCTTGGGTATAAAACTCAATTACAATGTCTCCAAAAAATTGTGACCGTGATGCCTACAATTATGTTTCTCAATTGTTGTGAAATCTACATTTATTCCAATCCCTCACTGGAATAAAGGGAGATTTCATACCACGTTGCGCTCAAACTTCAGTGAGACTTCATACCACGCAACGTTCGTAGATTATGTTCAATGCGTTATTTACGCTTGTATTGGTGGGAAAACTCTTGAAAACATGCAAAAGAGATTGCATTCAACCATGTTGTTTACATGACACATGTAGTTTACCTCTAGCATAAATTAGCGTTGCGGACAAATCTATGGACGCTATGTGGTATGAAGCCTTGCTCAAGCTTGAAAATGATAGTTAATCCATAGTCAAGGTCAAGGAACAAATGGAATAACTAAGAAAACACTATACGTTAAATCATGTGATTGATAGCAGATTGGGGCTCACCTGAGCCATAAACATGAAGAATTATTCTAAAAAAAGATGTAAACCATATATATGCGCACTTGAGGCAAAGAGAAGTTATGTCATATCAATATTAAAATATTAGTTACAATATGAAAATACTAAACTAACTAATTGTTGAGTTCATCTCTTCATATGGTCGCAACAAAGATATGCGATTACAATACAGAGAAGGTATCGTAAAAATATAATTTTGGAATTTGCCCTAGCCTGACATGTTTTGCACTCAAATCCTTCATCGTGGATAAGTGGAGATGGGCAAATAGATGCATATGAGTTGTCATCTACCCAACTAAAGTATTCGCAGCCATTATTTCCCTGTGATACCCAGTCTACATTAGTTCTTATATTATAATGAATAGTATTTACATTAGAAACTTTAAATATATACACATTAGCAACCTTTTTTCTATTTGGGCAGCACCAAAATTGTCGTCCAAGGTTGTTCAGTGTCCGTGAAGTCTTCAACACACACTGCCCACCACCACATTGATAGTTTGGCACATTGACAAGAGTCATGAAACCTATATCAATAATGCACCGCACCATAGTTACTACATTTATTATTTTTATATGATTATTTTTATATGAAATACACCAAGGAGTACCATCAGAAATATTAACCATTTACAATAATGAAAAGTAAACCTAAATCAAATAGCTCATTTTTTTATCAGCATGTGTAGTCTCTGTGTATATGAAAAATGAAAGAAACATGAAGCTGAAATAAAATAGTGAACAAAATAGTATTCCACATAGAGTGAATGAAATATACCATCAAAAGAAGGTGACAAAATCTTGTCACGAAGCACAGACATAGGAAATCAAAAAGGGACAAAAGACAAGAAATAAGAAAAATCATTACGACTATAGAAAAATCATTTATACTATAATCAAAAAAAGAAACACTCTTTGTCAACAATTTTCAAAATCATTAGGACTATAGAAAATTAATTAAGACTATACAAAGTCAAATTTTAGAAATGGACGGTTATGATGCTTTGCTATTACAACAATTGAGCATTCATCATTTGGTATTGTGTATTCCATTTAAGTATGTCAACAATGTTCAAAATCCTGTCACCAAGCACAGACAAGAAATAAGAAAAATCATTTGGACTATAGAAAAATCAAGTTCTAAGAAATGGACGGTTTTGATATTGCTTTGCCATTACAAAAATTGAGCATTCATCATTTCGTACTTCTTGGCATATTCCATTTAAGTTTTTCAATTGCCGTGTTTATGTGCATGTTCTTTATGTGTTTGGCTTCTCTCCCTCGCAAGGGATACGTCGATAGGTAATTGATTTGAAAGCATAATGATTTGACAGTATTTTTTCAAGATAGGCGTAATCATCTTGCCAACCTTAATTAGCAACATTTGTGATATATGTCAAGTACTTATAATCAGTATGCCCAAAAAATTGAGACTTAGTAGTAAAAGCATTTCCTTTGGTTTACTAGTTTACTTATAATCAATATGTCCTTTGGTTTACTAGTTTAATCTAGTTTAAGAATGGTTTGTTTCATGTTTGAATGTACCATTGAATGAAGCTTGGCTATATTAAGTACAATCTTAAGACTCGTGACTCTTAAAATTCTCTTGTTTCCTTCAGACCTCCAAACATGTGTACTTTGAGTAGCCCTCCAACAAATGGACTTCTGATGATTTTCACAATAGTACATGTGTAGGAGGACTACTCAAAGTACTGCTTAGGTAGGTGATACAGGTTGGTATGGGCAATAAGCATACAAACATGGATTGACTAGGACAATGCTGAACAGTCCTAGAAATGCAGACTTTTGGGATTTGAGCTATGTTCAAATAGGTATAGTCAAGTGTCGTATTGAAGGGTAGCTAGTAAACAACCATGTTCAGATGTGGACGGACAATGCCCCTAATAAGAATCACTTTACCTGAAGATTGTGCCATGTTCATAATTTCTGAGTTGTGTCCATTTGATTAATTCTCCAAATTTTGGTTGCACTCCTTGCATTGGTTGACATTTTCCTAATTATAGGGTTTGAATTTCACAACATAAGGAAATAAAAACTAAGATGAAATTTTGGTATGTAGGATCTACATTGCCTATGTACATTTGTGACCAAAGATATGGATTGATCTACAATGCCTCCAAAGCTTCTACTCAAAAGAATCTTCTCACCACTCGTGACTCTTAAAATTCTCTTGTTTCCTTCAGACCTCCAAACATGTGTACTATGAATTTCCCTCCAACAAATGGACTTGTGATGATTTTCACAATAGTACATGTGTTGGAGGAAAGTTCACAATACTACTTGGGCAAATTTGAATGCTAAGTAAAAAATATAATATGTATGAGAAGGACAATTCATGATGGCTACTCTAATACATATATTGTTCACAAAGGCAAAGAGAAATTTCAATTAATACCACTAACTTGCAGGGATACAGATAAGATAATAAGAGAGGCTATGCATTTGGAAAAAGGGTTTTATCATCATGACTTCATGTTGTGTGCATATAGAATGGATATTTAACTAACAAATTCTAGCAAATCCAATTGAGTCATATTTGTTTATCATGTGACATTCTTTCTTACAAAGAATTGTTTGTTTTTCTCAAGGATGCCCTCATATGGATGAGGTGTGTATCCTTGATCACAACCTCTTCCTTGCTTGATAGTGTATGTCTACTATAAACAAATCCCTTAGAAAAATTTAAAGATAAGAAGAAACTAAAACATAAATTTGTGGGTGAGACAATAGAACAAGGGACACAAGTGTAAAAGTTCCTACCTTATATAATGTGTTTGGGGTAAGCTATGGTGAAATGATAATATGGTTAAGTAGCATAGATTTTATGAAGATGTCTTTTGGTAGGGTGAAATTTTTTTACTATTGTACAACATAAAGATTGCATTGAATTCAAGTACTTTCTAAGTTATGTTCTCTAATATCCTGGGTAAGTCTACAACAGATTAACTCTCATAAAGATAAAAGATTGTGAGGATAATGACAAAATATCCAATTAGCAAATTTTGTACTATTCATGAACCTCACCTTGCCAACACAATTAGAAATCCATGGGAAGTGGTGATCAAATTTCTCAACACAATGGTTGCAAGAAGAGCAATGCTTGGAACGTATAGGCCTGATCTAAAGAAATTGGCAAATAAAAACTATCATGCAAAATGTTAAATTGAATGACATTTTATTATAGAGATAAATGTGTTGTCTAGATTACTACATTTCAAAATTAGTCTCTCAAGGATTTTGTTGCTAATCATTATGAACAACTCAAGAATTCTCCCAAGTAAGATGAACAATTTTCATTTTGAATCTTGTAGGCTATCTAACTATGATTGAAATAGAATTAAATCTATCTGATATGATCTTTGACATTTAAGATTTAATTTTATAAATAGTAATTTGAATTAAAAATTTAGAAATTAAAACAAAAACATTTAAGAGTCTCAAAGAGAGGAACACATTGAGGAATTAATATTTCATTTAGGCTATACTTGGGACTGCCATCAACATTTATCATCATTGAAGGGGATTAATTCATATTCGGCAGATAACTATGGTAAGCAATGAAATACAAACATTTCATTTCCAATTATTATCGGTGTGATAAATAAATTTTGCCCAAGAGTACGGAATATGGAGAAGACTCCAAACATAAGTGAGTTGGCGGTCAAAATGTCTTAATAGAATTTACATCAAAACTAAAAAAATTAATCAGTTGATTATTATATAAGTTCCTCAAGCATGAGTTGGAGAGGACTACATTACACTTTGAGACACAATATTGTTTTCACAAGTTGGCGACTATTATAATCATCAGGAAGATTAGGCTATAACTGGTGGAGAGAAGTATGCATGTAGATCAAAAAGAATAGTACACACCAGTGTCTTGTATAAGTGAAAGATGAAATGTAGATTTCATGTAAAGAATAGAAGCATTCTTTGGACATTCAAAGGTGTGTTTCAGACATAGAAAAAGAGAAAATTGTTGAAGGAAGTAACAAGGAATAGCAGATGTCAAAGAAAGAGAAGTAGTTTTCATTAAAATGTTCACAGGGAGATACATCTTTTGTTTTGCGAAAATAAAATCTCTACTATTGTGAGGAGGGTTTCTCAGAGTTTTGAATTCTTAGATCTCTGGCAGTCATGGTAAGTGACAAAAGTACTCTTGTGAAGAACAGTGATAGTCACTGTAAAAGAGAAGAGCAAGCAATGATACTATGTAGAACACATGATCCACCACATTCAAAGTAACTTCCAAGAATGTATGTCAAAGAAAAGATTAGACATAGATGATAAGACAGAGAATGACATTGTCTACAAAAGTAGAGAGAAAAGGCCAAAATTCAAAGATGACTATTAGAGGAGAAACTACCTAAATGGGAGGGCATTCAACATGCATCAAAAGCAGTGGTATACACTACAAATGGAAAAGACAATGTTGATGAAGTTGGAATGGAACTTTTAGAGTTTCATAGAGTTCCTCATGATAGTGAGCACAAAAGATGATCAGTCATGTGAAGGAATAGTAAGAACAAAAGAAAAAAATGCATCCAAGAGTCTTGAGAAGTGACTATCAAAAGGATGTCAATAAATGGTGATAAAATTTATAAGAAAATATTATTCCCAATGACAAATAACACTTTTGAATTCTTATTTATAGACAAGGTTGGCTGTCAAATAGGCTTGATGAGATGATGATAAGTGTAACAATTCATGATTTAAAAAGATGCCAAAATAATGTGGATAAGAAATGTTTAAAGAAAGTTCTTCTTCAATGCTTATCCACTATCACAGTGGTATAAAGTGATAAAAAATAATGATTCATATGGTTTATGGTAAGTCACAAATACACTCTTATAATAGTCATCAAGAGATAATAGAGGTCATGCATGCATGATTGCAAAGCACAATGAATAAAGAACAAGCACTGTTATGAAGGCTCATAGCCATAGTAAGGAATGATGTCATAAAAATCAAAAGAGGGACAATTTCTAAAAGGCAGTGATATTCAAAGATTGAAACGAGGGTACTATATCATGACAAAGATGCAAGCATTAATAGATTTTCATGAATGTGAAGGTGTAGCGATCAACAATACCATAAAGAGACTATTGTTAGTGCTTCTACAAAATAGAATGACAGTGTTGTGAAAGAAAAGATTCATGTTCACGAAGACTGCCTCAAAAAAATGTTATTCAATGCTTGAGGGATGATATTTACTACTTTCATAATGACTACATGATGAAAAGATGGTCAGATTAAAAGATGTAAATCTTACCCACTGATATGACAGTTAGCTATAGGGCCACAGTGTATGTAACAAGAGGTTTCATATTGTCTTTCAAAGCTTTATGTTTGAGTGTATGAAATCTTATACCTATCTTTATTTATTGTCTTTGTGTAGTTTTCACTACTTATGGGACAAGAGACAATTCAAGTCACATGTGCAAGAAGGTTAATTAATTGGGAAAAAAGATATTGACTTTAGATTCAAAATAAGCTTTCACAAATTAAACAATTCCAACCAAAAACCACTGTCAATTTATAGACATCCATTCACTAAAACAAAAACTTGAACCAATAAAATTAACCTCGCATTTTAATACTAGACCAATCAATCATATATAAATTAACTACTCCTGAAATTGCATCACCCAATAACATGATATAATAAAATGCTTCAACTTTACTCATCACAAATTATTTACCAACTATCAAGAGTACAATTTACCATGTGTTCTTAACTTCCCAAGTACAATGCAAATTTGTGATGAGCCCTAAGGATGCCCTTGCATCAAACATGCTCTTAAACCCCATAGTTTGAGCCATGTAAATTTGGCTCTACAGTCTAAATTTCTTAGAATTTAGACCTTGAAGCCCAAGCTAGTGTAAGATTGTCTTGTTGGTTCCATTTTCCAAGATGCCAAAAGTGCACACATTGGCAGGCAAGTTGTCAAGGTTTATAAGTTAGCCTTGAGAATTTGACTCTCCTCCATATCTCAATGTTTGAGTTGATCATGTTATTTTGTCCTATGGTATTATAAGCATTTTGCTTCTCTCATCTTGCATTTTGTATTGGTGTATATGCCAAGTGTTTCATTATTTGGTTTGATGACCTTGTGCATGAAAGAATACATTATGACTTGCATTACATGATATTCTTGTATCATAAATTGGTCATCATATTTTTTACCAATAATGTCTTGGGTAAAAACTTGAGGCATTAGAATATTTTATTGTTTGTTTTGGACTATGCTGGAAGGGAAATTTCAAGATGATATTTCATCAAAAGTGTTAGATAAATTAATTATCTAGCTTAATATAAAGATCATTAGAGCTATGAAGGAGTGTGTAAAAGTATTCCAAAGCATAATCTTTTGGAGTGCAAGGGAAAATTTTAGCAAGCAAGTAGCCATGATAGAGGAACTCAAGGAAAGTGGCATTAAAGGAGTGAATATGGGTCATGGGAATCCCCTTACCATTATATATTTTAAATTGGGAGTCATGAAACACATAGGGAAAGCATGTAAGAGAGAATATCCTAAGAGGAAATTATGCTCAAGGTCCATAGTGATGATGTCTTCGTAGAAGTGGAGAGGGGAGGTGGTATAGGATTAGCATTTAGCTTAGTTTACAAGGATTCTATATGATGTAGGATATGTTCAAGGATGATCTCAATGGGACACTTGATGGAAATATCAATGTGATGAGTAACAAGAGTGTTATTGGAGTGCATTATCACTAAGAGGGGAGAGGGGGTAGGAATTAGTGATATAACAATTTACAAGTCATTTTTCACTTAAACAAAACCTAGAGTATTATGTAATGAAAATAAAAATGGATAACAAAATAGATAAGACACACAAAGAATATAACATGGATTTTGTCTTGAGTAGAAACCCTCTAGAGAATAAAACTACTCAAATTACCTCACTGGCTTATGTGAAATATCCTTTTACAATGCCTCACTGGCTTGACATAGGTCTCACTAACAATGATATCTCACTGATAGAATTTTCAATGTGTCACTGGCTTTTTCTCTCTTTACCTTTGATTTTTATACAAATTCAAAATATCTAAGAGAAATGGTAATCATAATCCAATATAATACATTCTTGGGTACATGTGATACTTACGTACTAAATAGTGTATCATAGTAAATTAGGACTACAATATTCTCAACAAAACCTTGAACAATGAATGTTTATTGAATAAACAAAACCTTTTTTTGTACACTGATAATGTCCCCACTAGCATGTTTATATAATATTCTTCATTGTCCAATTGAAATACAACTACCTTGTAGAAATGATTTGCAAGTTATTCAAACTATCTTTGCGCATGTGTCTAATTATACAAAAAAATATGATTATCATTTTCCTTCAGAAAACTTTTAAGAAATGTGTAGGTTTGTCTCTGCTTTTCTCATAATAAATTAGAGTAAGCAAATCATTAATCACAAACCAATTATATGTCTTGATCTTCAAACAAGTACAAACAACTTATCTTCAAACTAAACAATCTTTGCAACAAGACCTCAACAGTAGTTAAGGATAAAAAATAGTGTATATACAAACCAAAATAAAGATACCTTACTCAATACCGACAAACCTTGACTAGGATTTAGAATTGAATAAAACAAATACTTAAAGCATGTATGGAATAGGGTTGGACAAAACCCTCACTCTCAAATTAACATAAAATATTTTCAATGTATGTGAAGGTTTATAAATAGTCTACTCACTTTAGTCATAGACTAAACTCCACTAATCAGCAGGGTACCTCCAATTCTTCCACTTCTCGATTTGATTGTAACAGGGTTCTTTCCCGAGAGTTTATTAATAGATTCAAGCATAGTTATTTAGCATTGAATTGTTGTTTCCTCTATTTCTTGTTTGAATCCACAAACAACAACATCAATCTTCCTCAACACCTCTGAATGGTCTCAAGAACATTTAACCTAGTTGATCAGGCTAGGTCAACTTTGACTGGAATAATTTGAGGGTGGTTACGGGAGGTTGGTATTGATGCTTACTGTCTTCAATGAATCTAGACCCCAGAATCAATAGGTTCAATACTCATTCCATTCACTCATTGTTACAACGTTATTTATTCCATTAACTAAATACATGTAATGCATCTAGTTTAGGGCATCGGCCCTGAAGCGGTTTAATATCCCCTACAAATCTGAGCATTGAGCTTATTGAAATATTCTACCCTAACTTGACTTTCATCCATCGGTCTTAAGTATTTTGTGGAGAAGATACAAGTTAGGGCCGTAACTTCATGATAGGCCGAGAACAATAGTCTTGTTTTGGTCTATCAGAAATTTACTTTTCTTTGAAAATTAATACAACTAAAGCAACTTAAATCTGTCAATGAAGTTGCATGACTGGATTTGATAGTCAACAATGACTTCCTTCCTTGACAGAGATATAGATATCAAACAAACTAAGACACACAAAATCCACAAAATTGTGGGTACATTAACACATCTTCCCGAATACTAACACTATTTTTCACTACATAATCGAATTCACAACAATGGAATCAGAGAAGAGTGGTTCTTATAGGTGGAGTCGAAGCCTTTTCTTTCACCTCTGCTTTGCCGCACTCTGAATATAAAATGAAACCCTACGTTTTTTTTTTAAATTTATATTCTTGTGTTCGTCAGAATTTCAACAACATATATGGTTATCGAAATACTGACCAACACGGGACTGGATTAAGAAAAAATCAAATTTTTCCTTCTATAAATCGACCAAGGAAAACCATTTTAATGCTTGGTCAGAAATGTTGGTCTAAAAAGTGGGTCTAATGTACTAGTGAGTGAGAGTGAAAGTGATAATGATACTTCTAATGAAGAACTAGAGGATCTTGAAGCTCTTATGGCCAGAAGATTGAAAAGGGGAAAAGACAAGTATAAAGGTAAACTCCCTATCATATGTTTCTCATGTAACAAAGTTGGTCACATAGCTACAAGATGTCTTGACAGGGATGACAAGGATGAGGAAAGAGATAGCAAGCACAAAGATAAAAGAGAAAATAGAGGCTACTGAAGATACAAGGACTACAAAGATAAAGGTAAGAAATCTTGCTATATTTCTGAAGAAGAAACTGACATTGATAGTGATGATTTTGAAATTGAAGTAGTCTATGTTGCTATGAAAGATGAGTTTGATGAAGATGAGAAAATTGCACTTGTATCCTATGTGAACAAAAATGATAAGTGGATTATTGATAGTCATTGCTCACACCACATGAATGGTGATAAAAGTAAGTTTGATACCCTAGATCATTACAAAGATAGAAGTGTTAAATTTTGTAATGATGCACCATGTCCTGTTAAGGGTAAATGATTGATTAAGCTGACTGATAAGATCACTTGTGAAAATGCTTATTGGGTTGAAGGTCTTAACTATAATCTTCTAAGTGTTGCATAGCTTAATAGCACTGGCTACTGAGTGAAATTTCATCACAAGAAGGCTAAAATATTTGATGCCACTAGTGAACTAATTAGAAGTGGAGAATAGACCAGAGGTAATTTGTTCTATCTAGACCTATTTGAAGAGACATGTTTGATTGCACAACTTGATGATATATGGTTATGGAATAAGCAGCTATGTCATGTTAACTTTGACAATCTGGTAGATATTAGTAAAAAGAAGAAAGTGAGTGGACTGTCGAGATTGAAGAAACCTGATAATATAATGTGCAAACAATGTCAATTGGGTAACATGACAAAGTCTAGTTTCAAGAGAAAGACTTTTACTTCTGAAAATGCTTTAGATTTGGTTCATACTAACCTTTGTGGACCTATGGGTGTACAAAGCTATTGTGGTGCTAGATATTTTATTCTGTTTATTGATGATTACACCAGAATGATGACTATAATGTTTTTAAAAGAAAAATATGATGCATTTCAATTTTTTAAGTGGTATTTGGCTAAGGTTGAAAAGGAGACAGGTAGGAACCTAGAGTGTCTAAGATTTGACTGAGGTGGAGAATTCATATCAAATGAGTTCAATCTATTCTACAATGATAGAGGAATCAAGAGATAGATGTCTACACCTAGAACACCTCCATAGAATGGTATAGTAGAGAGAAGGAATAGATCTATCATGGATTGTGCAAGAACACTAATGATCGAGAAGAATGTTGCACAAAAGTGCTAGAGAGAAGCTGTAAGTACAACTATTTATACCCTAAACCAAGTACAGATCAAAAAAGGTACAAATGTTATGCCTTATGAGTTATGGCACAAGTAAGCACCTAATATAAAGTACTTTAGAATTTTTGGGAGAAAATGCTATATACTAAAAGATAATAGGAATGGAAAGTTTGATGCTAAAAGTGATGAGGGAATATTTGTAGGTTATTCCACAAAGAGTAAAGCTTACAAGTGTTTGAAATCTAACACTAACAAAATTGTGGAAAGTGTAAATGTAAAGGTTGATGAATATGCAGAGAAAAATGAACAGGAAAGCAAGAGAGAACTAGAAGATTATAGATCTTTTGCCTATATAGAAGAAGGTGAGGCAAGTGAAAAAATTGCACCTGATGTAGAGTCTTGGGTAAGAAATGTCGAGCATCTGGGAAATAATGTCGAATGATAGGAAGAAAATGTTGAGTATCAAGAAGATGTTGTCGAGCATTCAAAAGTTGAATCTGACAATCTTATTGGAGAACCTAAAGAGCAACAAGAAAATAAATAAGAACCTATTTTGGCATAGTATGTAAGGAGACATCACAAGCCTGAACAAATCATTGGAGACAAAGAAAATGGAGTTCTAAACAGAAGCAAGTTAAGAGACCCTACATGTTTATTGTGTGAATTCGAGCCTAAGACAACAAGGGAGGCACTAGAAAATGTAGACTGGATCCAAGCCATGAATGAGGAGATAGACCAAATAGAGAAGAATGATAGCTAGACCCTAGTGCTAAGACCAGAAAACAAAAATATCATTGGAACAAAATGGGTATTCAGAAACAAGCTTAATGAACATGGACAAATCACAAGGAACAAAGAAAGGCTAGAATGAAAAGGCTACGTGCAAGAAGAAGGAATAGACTATGGGGAGACATTTTCCCCTGTAGCAAGATTAGAAGGAGTGAGAACTCTACTTACATATGTTGCCTACAAAGATTTCAAGGTATACCAAATGGATGTCAAGTCTGCATTTTTAAATGGTATATTAGAAGAAGAAGTGTACATTGAACAATCTGAAGGATTTTTTGATCCAAAAAAGAGACACATGGTTTGCAAACTGAATAAGGCATTGTATGGACTAAAGAAAGCCCCCTGAGCATGGTATGAGAGGTTGCACAATTACTTGATACAGATTGGATTCTCAAGGAAAAATGACACCAACAATCTATACATGAAAGATGAAGAAGGTAAAGGAGTCTTGTTAGCTAAGTTTTTTGTAGATGATATCATATTTGGTGGACAAGATGCCCTGTGTAAGAAATTTTCAAATGAAATGCAAACTGAATTTGAAATGTCAATGTTTTGGGAGATAAAATTCTTTGTTGGGTTACAAGTATATCAGATGGAGAAAGGTATTTTCATCACCCAGTCTAAATATGTCAATGAGATAATGAAAACCTTTGGTATGGAGGATTCAAGGCCAATAAGTACTGCCATGGCTACCAAACAAAAAATGTCTAAAAATGATGATGCTACTGAAGTAAACTAGACTTTGTATAGGTCCATGATTGGAAAACTACAATATGCTATTCAGAGTAGACCAGATATTTCTCTAGAAGTTGGGATTGTGGAAAGATTCTCTACCAATCCTAAGGAAACTCACATGATGGCTGTAAAAAGGATAATGAGATACTTGAAAGGGACTGCAGATTATGGACTGTGCTACAAGAATCATGAAAGATTTGAACTGAGAATCTATATTGATATAGATTGGGAAAGAAATGTGGATGATAGAAAGAGTACTATTGGTGGAGCTTTCTTTCTTGGATAGAGATTAGTTTCCTGGACAAGCAAGAAAAAAAATTGCATTTCCCAATCTACAGCTAAAGACAAGTATGTAGCTACAGCAGTGAATTGTTCAAACTTGGTATGGATAAAGCAATTGTTGATAGGCATGAAAGAAGAGATCATTGAACCAGTTATCATCTATTGTGACAACACAAGTACTATCAACATATCTAAGAACCCAGTGATGCACACAAAGACCAAACATATCACCATCAAGTATCATTACTTGAGGGAATTGGTACAAGATAAAGAGGTCAGAATGGAATATGTGAATACAAAGGAACAATTGGTATTCACTAAAGCCTTACCTAAAGAAGCTCATGAATATCTGAGAGACAAATTAGGGGTTCTTCCCCTCACTGAGGCTGCCTAGTCAAGCTAGGAGCACTGCATCAAATGTGCTACAAAGAGTATCTGACAAATTGATGCAAAAAAAGGTCACACTTTAGGAGCATCCAAGAGTTGTGAAAAGTATAACAAAGCTGATAATCAATCATAAGAAAAAATGATAGAGGGAGAAATATTGTTACTGGACTAACAAGATGACATCTACATCTAAAAGATGTATATTTTAGTTTCTTCTTTAGCATTATTGTCAAAGAGGGAGATGAATAAGATGAAAACAAATGGTAAGATTTCACAGAAGATCAAGTAAGAGGGAGAGATTCAGAGGAAAGGAACACATAAGAGATTAAGTGGAAGTTATTGTGTGGATGGTCATGCAAGCAAGGCTAAGAGATTCAGAATCAGAATAAAGCTAAGGATATTATAAATATTGATGATGTACAAACAAGTTTTGGATTGGTTGGTGAATCATGTGTTATTCATATGGTGTTGCCATCAATGCCAAAGAGGGAGATTGTTAGAAACTACAATTGAGGCAATTGTTGTATTGTCATTGATGTCAAACCTTAACTGGTAAGGTTGTCACTATCTAAGAAATTAATATATCTATTTGATTGTTGAGAAGGATTAGGGAAAAGGTGATAACAATAGCACCTAAGGAAAGGTTTAGTTATCTTGATACTTCAATGGGTACTTGATTATGTGGCACAATGATGAGATAATGAATTTCTCATCTAAGTGAGAAGTAAGACTAAACAAGTAGGCTTAACCAAGAAAAAGTGAAGAAATCTAATTTAAGTCGAGTGATGTTAGTGTTGACCAAGCCAGTATATGCTGAGTAAATTCAATGTTGACTGAACATTAGTTTATAGCCAATGAAGATAATATTAGCTGAGGAAATAGTTTCAGTGGTGACTGAGCTACCCAGTGATGAGTGAGGACTTGAACACAGTATTGATCAAGCATCATTAATTTAAATTTGAGGAAGAATTCAAATTCCTAGCCGATATAGTTGAATTCTTGGATTATGTAAATCATGTTCACTTTATTTATTGAATGTATGAAAGCATTTAATGCACTGTAAAACATTTTATTGTAATCCCATAAAGAGATTAGAGATGTTTCTAGAAGGATGGATGAAGAACATAATGTTGGAAGGATTCAATGAATCTGACCTAACCCTAAGATCTACGAAGGAGATTAAGCAGAAAAAGTTGGATCAACCTATCGAAGAGGTATTAAGGAAACCTAAGTGTGAGGTTGAAGGATGCTAGAGTTGTTGTTATTGACTGAATAAGCATAAAATGCTAAAGGAGAAGGATTTTTGATTGCTTGAAGGGATTTCTGAGCAGATCAGTGATGGAGATGGAAATGGATCATAGTCAGTATGCTAGCATATATTTGTAAGAATTGGATCTGTTATTTGCAAAGTGAGTTGTATGTTTTCAGATCAAACACTATCATTATTTTCTAACCATTATATCAGTCTAAATCCTTTAATCAAGGTTGACCTAAAAATCATTGTATAAATCCTTTAATCAAGGTTGCATTCTAATGGAATGTACTTAAGTCCTTTAACAAGGTGCACTCCTAACAAGGTGGTTGAAATCCTTTGACTGGGTCACACCTAGCAGTGTGTTTGTAAATCTTTGACAAGGTTGGCTTTTCACAGAGCTCACTTTAGAAGAGTGAAAATATTAGTAGCATGTTACAAAGTGATTTTTTCCAAATTGGGTTTCCACTATGAATGCTGGTGTTAATGCTTGTGTGAATGTTTTGGTTTGAACATTTTTGTGGTTTGCAAGTTAAATACTATTGGATAGTGGATTGCACTATTATATGTTTTTGATATGCATTCTGTAATGACCGAGTAGATGTTGGTTGTTAGATCTGAGTTTTTGAAGAGTTTTGAAAGTTTATTTATACGTCTAGACCTAAGAACAACTGATTCACCCCCCGTCTCTATTTTTCTAAATCATATTAACACATAGAACCTCTTTTATTGATATTATCTATACTAAGGATGTTTCCATGAGTAGTTTCCCCAAAAAAATAGTTAATCTTAGGAATGAGATTAGGGACCTGAATGTTTTTTAAGAACTAACGAATCAGATCAGGGTTCTCCATATCCAAATAGGAAGACTATATAGATAAGGATCCTAAAGAATTGTGTTTCCATTTCTACTTATCTTGTCCATTTTGGGAAAACAAAGAGCAATATAGTAGGTAATATTATAAGTTATTCACTTCATACTCCTTTTTTTAATGAAATGAGATGAGGTATCTCTAATTTCCTTTTATTTTTATTTGAAGAGAGAACCCTACAAATCTATATTCATCAGACATGTAGTAGAGAATAAGTCCCTTAAATCACCCGTGTTATCACTAAAGTCCTTACTTCTCCCTGATTTCTCTAAAGAATAAAGGGGAGAATTGAAGTCTCCCCAAGCATCCAATTTTTTAGTGGATCACTACTTGAATAAGGGAAGCTAAAGGGTTCCATAAAGATCCTCTAAAATATCTCACATTTTATGCATAAACATTGATTAGGTTCAATTTCAACTTTGAGTTAAGGATTTTGAAAGTGATGATTAAGTTATTTTTGAAAGAATGAAGAACATTACTAGAAACAATATGAGGGTTCCACAAAGTCAAAATATCTCTTAAAACTCCCCCAACGTCACTAACTACCCAATTAGAAAGAGGCAATATTTAATTAGAAATTTTCTTAAACCCTTCTTGGAACATCTTGGTTTCCTAAAGAAGAAACATATAAATCTTATGCTCCAAAATAACACACTTGAGCATGTTTTATTTGGCTTGACTATTCAAGCCTCTCATGTTCCATGACATAATATTCATTATCAATAGTCAATAAAGATAAACCCAACCTTGGGCTATTCCAACCCACTCCAAATTGGAGTGGAAAAGTCTAATATTTATTCTTTTTTCTTGTGTCATAGAAACCATCAATGGTTCTTTGTTTACCATTTTCCACATTCTTTGCCACTTCTCTTTCTCTAGATTCCTTTTAGGATGGTCTTCCTTTCTTAGATTCATTCACTACATCTTATTGTTTATTCTTCTTGACCTTTTCACCAAGAATAGTCCATACAATTTAAAAGTCTACCCCATCAAAGATTTTCCATTATTTAGAAGGTGAAGCGATAGAATAAAAACCTCAAAGGGAGAGGTTGTGCTTAAGGTTTTTTTTCATTGGATTTTAACATCATCTCATGGGGTACTCTTAAGGAAGATGTGGAATAGATTCGTGTTCTGCCTATTTTCCAAACTGATATGATTAGATCCCATCCCATCCTTAATAGAAAATAACTTAGCTCTCATAACATCCTGGTTCAAGGACCATATCTCATTTGTAATGCCCCACCAACCCTATCAAGTCCTGGTTATGCTCACTAGAAATTTAGAAGAGCTATATGTGAGAATGATCCTTCTTGAGATGGTTTCATAAACTGAACCTCTTACAATTCACCATAACTTCATATTTTAATGTGGGAACTAATAATATTGCATAGGTATGTTCCTATAAATCTTCTTGTCTGTCAGTGATAGTTTAGGACCTTAATGTTAAAAGGATCACCTAATAGACTTATATGCTTCTATGTGAGATGCTCATTATTAATATTTAATATTATCTTAGTTTAATTAAATATAATCACTTAAAGAGGCTAGATGTGTTACTTACTCTAATGATGTTACTTGTTATACTCGAGATTAGACATGGTTTTCTGTATTAAGGATTGTATGATTTGTTTATCTTGATGTGATAATGAGACATTATGAGTTTATGCCTGATGGTTTAACTGTGTTGTGAAATTCAATTATGATTTACATTTACATGATTATGTTATGATGCATTCTTATTATATAATATGGAAAATATATTATTCTGGTACTAACCACACTAATACAATTATGATTTGTTGATGTCACTATCTAATGTGAGGGTAGGATGAGGGGAGGCTGTCATAGTTACTCCTATAGGAGGTCCACACGATGTCACACTCTCCCTCCTTGGTTTCCACTATCTATTTATATATATGTATGCATGTTGGTTGGTGTTGCAGGATGCAGGTACTAGCCATCAACTCCATCTGGCTATATAGGTCTGAGCATGCCTTCAAAATCCTCGAACTATTGTTGTGTGGAGATATTACCAAGATTACTCTCAAGGTTACCCATGGACTTAGATTACTTTAGGAGGTTACCCTAACTAGGGGATTTCACTGCAGTATGTGATGTGGTCTTGTGATTTTTGATTCAATGTTTTTTTGAGATTTATGTTGTGAGTTAGAATTGTCCTTATACACACACACACACACACACACACACACACACACACACACACACACACACACATATATATATATATAAAAGGATAATGCTCCTTGTAGTAAAACTAGCTATCTACGAGGGAGTTGAACTCAAGACCTCCTAGAAGTTAGTTTATTTGGTTTTTGTGTGTGCTATGTGTTTTCCTTGAAAGATATTTATTTGACTTCCTTGTTATGATTTTCTTTTAAAGCTATTTTAATTAAATTTATTAAAACTTTGATTAAGTCTTTTACAAGAATGATTTGTTGATCTTTCAGCCAACTATGGAAGTTGGAGAAGTTTCTTCTTGTAAAGAAACTCCTCCAACCACATAGTTGGAGGATAAATATTTGCAATTTTGTGTGGTTTGGGAGGAGGAGAATTTATGGAAGATTTTTGGGAATTGTCTGCAAGTATTTTTCTAGAGATTTATTTGAATTTTTTGTGAGTGTAAGAGTCTCTTTTTGGTGATGACTAGTGTGTGTGGGTTCCTTTCCAAAGGAAGATTTTTAGGAGGCTATCTACTCAAGGCATGAAGATCTACAGATAGACTCCAGTCAAAAGAAGAGAATTTCTCTGCAGGACCCTAGGTAGGGTCTATACTGGGATGAATTCTCCAATTCTCTCATGTGTGTTTATTTACATAAATGATATGTTATTGGATTGATATTTTATATCTTATTGTTAATTAAAAAGGAAATGTGAATGTTTTATCTTCTGTGTATTTCTATGTATTTTTTGGGAAGTAGAATATGTATGTTTTTATGTTTTTTTGGGTATTATGAAATCTTCCTAGGAAATTAGGAATTTTTGTGATCATGTGAAAAGGTGTGTTTCATTTTTATTGTGTGAAATAGGGAATTTTATGAAGAAATAGGAAGGGTTAGGATGGTTTAGGAATGAGATGCAGTCCTTTTCCTTCTTTATTTCTCTTGCAAGCTTCTCTGTGAATTATTTTTTAATGTTTGTTTTATTTTGTTTGAGGCTTACTTAGTGTTGAGGATGTGTCATGGATGTGAAACTGAGGTCCCTACATCAAGTTGACCTCAAGGAACCTTTCGGAGGCACTCTCCATGCCTTAAAAAGTCAATTTTTGGCCTTTTCGGGTCATTTTGAATTAAAATTTGAAAATGTATCCTACAGTGTCATACAAAATTATACACTTATCCATAAAAAACTTGGTCAAGTGTCATACGAACCTCACTGGAATGTCATATGGGTAGTTATGTATTGTCGTATGGGGGTTTTTTAGGGTTTTAAAGGTTCAAAATTTGCAGAATTTATGTTTAGAACCTCTATAACTCATTCCTTATGATTGGGATGCAAGTTTTATGACCTATGTTTTTCCTTCACTTTTTTTTATATGTTATTATGTGTTACTTATGTTGTTTCAGTATTTGGTTTGCACTTAAGTTCATTTTATGAGGCCAAAACTCATTTTGATAGCAGGATTTATACAAATATAACATTTTAAGTATAAGTCTACTTATACTTTAAGTTATATTTGTATAAATACATTCTAGGATGTTTGAGATAGGTTTTAGCTTCATAGGAGTTAAGATGCAAATTCTAGATTTTGGAGATTTTTGAAAATTTTAGACTTAGCCAAATTTCAGGCACATGAGGTTTCCATAGATGGAATGTTGTGTTAATGCATGTGGGAGTTTGTATCACCTATGTATGTTCATTACTTGTTTTTTTGAGGTTATATGGTGTAATTATGATGCTATTGTACTTGGCATATACTTGAGTTCATTTTTATGAGGCTAGGACTCATCTCGATGGCATGTGTGCACAGGAGGGTTCCCTAGACCTATAAATAAGCCGTGGAAAGTTGTACTTATGCATGTGGAAAGTTTTATTCTTTAATTTGAGTTTTCTTTTGGTATAATTTCTTCCAATGGTTTCCGTTATGTATATGGCTAAGGTTAGAACTCACTCTGAGGGCTTGAGTGCGCAGGGGAGTTTCCTAAACCTATGAATCAGGACTTGGAAATGTTATCTTGTATCTTTGGCTTGTGATGGGGTAAGGGACTAGGAACCCTAAGTGAGTGGCTCACCATAGGTGTTGGAACCCTAAAGTGGTTTCTAGATGATCCTATGGGTGGGTTTGTAAAAATTGATAACCTTAAAAATTGACCTAGGAAGGGGGATTCAAAAGCTAATGAAAGAAAATATAATAATGGCCATACAAACTTGATTGGAATACTGGGACTAGGGATAACTGTCAGGGTGGATCCCTATTCATAAATGGGGGACTAGGGTTACATGGTTTCCAAGGTGGATCCCAATATACAGGTTGTGTGATGACACTCACTTAGGTGGTCTCCTAGAACCTTAACCCCAATGTTATAGTATGATGATATTTTATGTGCTTTTTCCTTATTCTTTTGAGTCTTAGATTTATTGGTATTTGAGAATTAGATTTCCTTAAGGTCTTGAGAGTACCTTGGTTCTATCTCCTAGCATGGGGGGTGGAACTTTACTAGTTTCACATGGTTGGGTAGAAGATCTCTTTCAAGGTGTTGTTCACGGTTTGTGTCATAGCTTGGATTCTGAGTTGTTTAGTGGTGAAGTTTTTGTTCTTGTATCATGTATCTCTATCTTTTGAAATCAAGATGTAAATATGTATTGTAAGCCCTTGGGAAACTTGATGTAATTATCTTTCTATATGCCTTCAGGCCATGTGCAGTAACTGTAATTATTTTTATAAATAGAAATTGTAAGAAAGAAGTTATGTATATGGGAAGGGTAGTATTAGGAATCTCAAAAGGGGATTAAATATTGGTTAATCAATCATGGATTATAATTAAGTAACTAACCTACCCTATCTCTCTTGTGAGTTTAAATGAAATTGAAAGTAAAGATTCTATGTAAGTATTTGCAATGCAATAGATGCAAACTTCTTAAAGGAAACTCATTTTGATATGTGGAATAGTGAAAAGATATGCTAAGGGTTTAAGGGTATCTCCAGGTGAAATAATAAGGGAAAGGAAATATGTATGTTATTAAAAGTAGGAATGAGATGTAATTTCTTCTAGTGCTCTTAAATGTTTAAGTTCAAAGTGTATGATGTAAGGTTATTTAACTAGGTTTTAATCTCAATTCTTAACTAGATTTATACAAGGTTATAGATGATAATTTATGGAAGTTAAACTTGTGGGAAAAAAATGATTTAGTGAATGGTTTATGTTGCTTAGAAATATATGGTTAATTACTTTGCACTCTTTCTATTTTGATTTTAAAGAGAAATGGAAAGTAAGGACTTTTAATGGAAAGCTTATTGTTAATGCAATTGAGTATTGCATAGATAGGGTTAAGGAGTAAACAAATGAAAGAGGAAAGGATAAATGTCTTTAGTGTATTAGATAAATGATGTTCTTCTGATTGATTCATAAAAGTAAATGATGTGTTAGTGTGGTAAAGAAGATGAATTCAATTAATTTATTAAGGTAATTGATTTTGATGTAGAGTGAAAGAAATGTCTCGATGTAAATTGAAGTTGAAAAGGAAATATAATTCATTTGATTAAGTAAAGAAATACAATGCTTGATAATGGTAAATGAATTCATTAAGGGAAGCTTAAGCAATGTACTTGTGAATGTTAATAATGAAAGGTTAGAATGTTAGAAAAGAACACTATTATTTTTAATTTTGGGTCAAAGACTTGATTCCTTATGGGTTCCCCATCAGGGATATTACAACATCTAAAGAGTGGTTCAAGACAGGGGATAACAAAACATCGTTATCTTTAACAATGTAGAGATTTATAATCACCTTATTCTTTGTAACCACAATAGGAGGATCAGGAGAGGTATCTTTTTTTACCTTAGCATATGAATATTCATTTTTGAGGAAAACTCCTTGTAATATTTTTCATCTTCAATCTTCTAAGTAGTCTATGTGTCCTTTTGTTCAATCTAAGAAAGAGTCTTATAAACATTCTCATTCTCCTTTTCTTCATTTAGAACCCCTTTCCCTCCCATTAAGGAGGAAATAAAATCATCCATATTTTTGTTCTCTCATAATTTAAGGGTCCTTCGAAATTCCTCATCTATATGGGGAGCCACGAATATATTCTTGCTTCCCTATACTTTAGTGTTCTCTACCTATTTATCTATATGTTGTTTTCTAAATTTTAAAACCTATAAACATTTATTAAGTATCCAAAATTCTTGTAAAACTGGAAAAATGTTGAAGCATTCTCATATTCCAAATGTTGATTCCACGAACCATACCATGATTGAAGGGTGAAAAGGGAAGGAAGGATCATGTTGACTAGCACATTAATGTTGGTTTGTGGTGATTGATCAAGAAAGTATTGTACACTTTTCCTTTATTGTGGGGTCTAGGGAAATAACCTAAAACTTTTTGGGGGGGTTAACTCATCAAGCATTTTTGAGTTGACACATCAAGCATTTCCCTAGGTTGACTCATCAAGCTTTTCCTTAGGTTGACTCATCAATTATTTTCTAGGGTTAACTTTTTAACTAACATAAGTCTTGTTATAATAGATTAGGGTTAGGTTTGTCTCAATATATGAGAATTTCATAGCTTCTTGCAGCGGTACTGAGTTGCAAGGGATTGTAGATTATAAAAGGCTAAAATTATTTAATAATAAGATTGGACTCTCTATTTGGTGGATATAGCCCAAGATTGGGTGAACCGTGTTAAACCTTTGTCTTCTTGTTCTACTTATGTGTTCTTTATTCCTTTGCATTATTGATTATATTGCATGTAACTATTAAATTTCTATCTTCTAATCCTAACAAGTGGTATCAGATAGGGTTGTTGTTTTTCTAGTTATCCTCTATAAGAACGTCTCATAGTTGAGTGGGAGTAATGGAAGATGCTGGTAAGTTGAAGGTTGATAAGTTTAATGGGTAGAACTTTCAGTTATGGAAAATACAAATGGACGACTATCTTTATTAGAAGGATTTATGGCAGCCATTAGAAGGAAAATCCAAGAAGCTAACAACAATTTCTAATGAGGATTGAGATATTTTAGATAGGAAGGAACTTGGTAGTATTTGTTATGCCTGGCATAATCGATGGAATTCAATATTATAGAAGAAAAGACAATTGAAGTGTTGATGGAAACCCTAGTGAATATGAAAAAGCCTTTCACTTCAAATAGGGTATTTCTCATGAAATGTTTAGTTAATATGAAAATGCTAGAAGGTGGGTCAGTTGACTATCATCTAAATGAGTTTAATATAGTTACCAATCAATTATCTTGTGTTAATGTCAATTTTGATGAAGAAATTAGGGCTCTTTTGATTATGTTCTCTTTGCCTGAAATTTGGAATGGCTTATTGATGGTTGTTAGTAACTATGTTTCTAATTCATATACCCTAAAATTTGATGATGTTGTTGGTGTTATTTTGAGTGAGGAAATTTGTAGGAAAAGCTAAGGTGGATCCACATCAGGTAGTTTTTTGAATATATAAAGCAGAGGTAGATCAAGGGATAGAGGAAACAATTCTGGAAGTCATGGGGAATCATGAGGAAAATCAAAGTGAAAGAGGTCTCAATCCAGAGGATCAAATGATTATTGGTACTATGGAAAACTAGGTCATAAAAAGAAAGATTGTTGGTCTGAGAAGAATAAAGAAGGAGACACACAAGAAGGTAATAAGGAGGAAAATGTGGTAAGTAAAAAATATGAAGAGGATGTTTTTCTTATTTCCCTTGAAAATATTGTTGATTCATGGGTTCTAGATTTAGGGGCATCATTTCATGCTACACCTCATAGAAGTTTTTTTCTTGATTATGTCCAAGGGGACTTTGGGATAGTTTAGTTGGGAGATAATGAACCTTGTCATATTTTTGGAAAGGGAAGAATTAAGATTAAGTTGCAGAATGAGAATAATTAGCTACTACAAGAGATAAGGAACATTCCAAGGTTGAGTAGGAATTTAATTTCAGCAGGGTAGCTAGGTGATGAAGGTTGAAAAGTTACTTTTAATGATAAAAATTGGAATGTGTCAAAAGGTTACTTAGTAGTAGAAAAAAGGTGTGAAAGTAGGCACCTTATATCTTTGTACAGGTCATATTGTTCCTTCTATTTTAATTGTTACAAAAAAAGGTTAATGTTCAGGAACATTTGTTGTAGTTGAGCAGGTAGAACCTGAAGTTGTAGCTATGGATCCATAAACAACACTATGGAACAATAGATTTGGGAACATGAGTGAGAAAGGTATGAAATTAATTCATTCAAAGAAATTTTTACAGGGTCTAAAATGTGTCAATATGGATTTATGTGAAAGTTGTGAATATGGAAAATAAAAGAGAGTTAGCTTTCCAAAGAGTGGGAAGGAAAATAAATATGAGAAATTAGAGCTTGTGCATATAGATGTATGGGGACCAGATCAGGTATCTTCCCTTGGTGGCTCTCTATATTATGTTACATTCATTGATGATGCAACTAGGAAAGTATGGATTTATTTCCTTAGGCAGAAATATGATGTATTTGAAACTTTTAAAAAATGGAAAAGCTCAGTTGAGAATGAGATTGGCAAAAGACTAAAATGTCTTAGATTTGATAATGGTAGTGAGTATTGTAGAAAAGAGTTTGAAAATTATTGTTCCTCTAATGGTATTCATAGGCCAAAAATAGCTCCAAGGACTCCACAAGAAAATGGAGTGGTTGAATGCATGAACATGACAATAATGGAGAGTGCAAGGAGTATGAGGTTGCATGCCAGGCTGCCCTTAAATATGAGGGAAAAAGCTGTAAACACTATTGTTTATTTAATCAATAGAGGTCCCTCTACTCCTTTGGGTTGTGGTATTCTAGACAAAGCATGGAAAGGTAAGAAGGTCAATTATTCTTTTCTTAGAACCTTCGATTCTGAAGCATTTTCACATATAGAATCTAAAAATAGAACCAAGCTAGAAGCTAAGTCAAATAAATGTATATTTATCGGATATGGAATTGATGAATCTGGCTATGGACTTTGGGATGTTAAAACTCATAAAATTGTAAGAAGAAGAGATGTCATATTCAATGAGAAATTATTGTACAAAGATTAGTTTTAGAAATATTAGAAGAGAGAAAATGATTATGTAGTGTTGGATGATACTCCAAAAGATGATGTTCCAGTGGTTCCTCATGCTACGTAATAACAACAATGACAAATACAACAAACTCTAGTGAATTTTAGATGGTCAACAAGGCTCATTAGACCTCCTGAAAGGTTCTCTCCCTCTTTGTATTCTATTATTTTAATAGATGTTGGGGAACCAGAAGGATATGATGAAGTTGTGTAGATGGATACAAAGGTTCAGTGGGAGATTTCCATGGAAGAAGAAATGGACCCGTTGCTAAAAAATTAGACTTGGGAATTATGTAAGTTGCATGCATGTAAAAAGGAATTACCAAATAAATGGGTTTATAGGTTGAAAGAGGAGGATGGAGGTAAGAAAATATTTAAAGCCAAGCTAGTTGTAGAGGGATTTGCATAGAAAAAGGCATTGACTTTAATGAGATCTTTTCTCCAGTTGTAAAAATGACTTCTATATGAACTATTTTGAGTATTGTGGCTACTGAAGATTTTCATTTGGAACAACTTGATGTTAAAACAATGTTTCTCCATGGTGATTTGGAAAAAGAAATATACATGCAATAGCCAAAAGTTTTTGAGGTCAAAGGTAAGGAGAACATAGTGTGTGGATTGAAGAAAATTTTATATGGCTTGAAGCAAGCACCTTGACAATGGTATATTAAATTTGATAGGTTTATGGTTGAGCATGGCTATAGTCAGCGTAATTCAGACCATTTTATTTATTTTAAGAGGTTGGATGATGAAAACTACATTTTTTTATGTTTATATGTTGATGATATTCTTGTAGCGGAGTCTAACATGGATCACATTAAGGAGTTGAAATAGCAGTTAGCACATTCTTTTTCTAAGAAGGATTTGGGGGAAGCCAAAAAAATCCTTGGTATGAATGAAAAGATAGGAAGAACAATAAATTGACTCTATGTCAAGATGATTATATTGAAAAGGTGTTGCAAAGATTCCATCTGGAGAATGCAAAAGCTGTCAGCACACCTTTTCCTAGTAATTTGAAATTGACTAAGGAGATGTATCCAAAGACATAAGAGGAGGAAGAAAAAATTTCCAAGGTACCATATACCTTAGCTGTAGGAATTTTGATGTATGCCATGGTATGCACTAGACCAGATATTGCACATGATGTAGGGTTTATTAGCTAGTATATGAGTCATCTTGGAGATGAGCATTGGAATACAGTAAAATAGATTCTCATATATTTGAGAGGTACATCCAATAAATTTTTATGTTTGGGGGGCTCTAATACTGATTTAAAAGGCTATGTTGACTCAGATTTGGTAGGGGATTCAGATGCCAAGAAGAGTACCGTAGGTTATGTATTTACTGTTGGTGGGACAACAGTGAGTTGGGTTTCTCAACTACAAAAGTGGTTTCTTTATCCACTAAAGAGGTAGAGCATGTTGTTGCTACAAAGGTAGCTAAGGAGATGATATGGATGCATTTTTTCTTGGAAGAATTGGGAAACTCATAGACTGACAATTATCTATTTATAGATAGCCAAAGTTTCATCCATCTTACAATGAATTCTACCTTGCATTCAAAGACTAAACATATATAGTTGAGGTATCACTTCATTTAGTTGATATTGGAATATGGACAATTAAAGATGGAAAAGATACACACAGATGAAAATCCAGTGGATATGTTTACAAAGGCAGTGAAAAGGGAGAATTTGAACTCCTCTTCAACTTCAGTTGGTCTTCAAGACTAAAAGCAGTAAAAAGAGAAACAGATTCCAAGGTGTGTCAATCCATTAGGAGCTGTAGGGGTAGTGATGTTCCTATAGGATCAATCTCCAAGTGGGAGGTTTCTTAGTGTGGAGCCAGATCATTCCCCAAGTGGGAGATTGTTGGTTTGTGGTGACTGATCACACAAGTACTATACATGTTTACTTTATTGTGAGGTTCAGGGAAATGACCCAATTCTTTTTGGGGGTTAACTCGTCAAACATTTTTGAGTTGAGATGTCAAGCATTTCCCTAGGTTGACTTGACAGGTTTTTTCTAGGGTTAACTTGTTAACCGATATAAGTCTTTTTATAATGACTTATGGTTAGGTTTGTCTCAATACATGAGAATTTCATAACTTCTTATAGTGGTACTGAGTTACAATGGATTGCAGATTGTAACAGGATGAAATTATTGGATAATAAGGTTAGACTCTCTATTTGTTGGATGTAGCCCAAGATTAAGTTAACCATGTTAAATATTTGTGTCTTCTTATTCTATTTATGTTTTCTTTATTTCTTTGGATTATTGATTATATTACATGTAACTATTAAATTATGTCTTCTAATCCTAGTAATTAACATAGAAGTAAAAGATTCAAGGAGCACCAACCCCTATTTAGAAGCACCAACTTCAAGAAGCACCAACCCCTCTATCTCAATAGTTCAAACTTTTTATAGCAAAAGATAATAATAATACAATTGCATTATAGACTTGAAATTATACAATTACTAGTTGTTGGATATTATAGAATGGTATGAAATGTTTCTAATTACAAATCAGTTTTACCACAGTACGTGAAATATCTTTTTCAAATCAGCTCTTTGCAACACCCTTTTACAAAAAAAAAATTTATCTCACTATATGTTTAATGTCTCTATGTATAAGTCTCTCTCTTCTCAAGATAACTGCTCTAACCTTCACATTTCAAGTTTACATATATGTGCATGTATATCCAACCTCTCCTTGAATTGAATACATATGAATATATTTATAACTGTATAAAGCTATATATATAAAATAATTATTTGAATATCAACAAAAAGCTTCACAAGTAACCCTCGAGTTAGGGTTTTGTCAAAAATAATGAGTAGATAAATACATGTCTATGAGATCAACTGAATCTTCCATGGTGAACTTTGAATAGGGTCATGAAACCCTACGAGGGTTTATCAAAAAAAATCATTGTTACAATAAACATAAACTAAAGTTAATAGAAATAACTGTTACAAGCATCTCATCTTAATAAGGATAGCTTCAATAGAATTTCTTAGAAAACCTAGTGAAATATACCAACTAATATCTCAAACAATAACCCAACCCATGTGATAGAACTTCACGCCAAAGAAACAAATCTAAATATTCTTCAAGAATGACTTCCATGGCTTTCATTTTCCTATAATAAAAAACTATATAAAATCATTCTACAAATTTATTTTCAAAATCCTTCTTAACTAATACAAAAGCAAACATTTTGTTCAAACTAATCTTCTAAACAAGAAACTACAATTAATGACATTTTGGAACAATATTACGTGTTTGACTGTGAAAGTGAAGTAACTTGATCATTCATTCCACAAAATATGCTAAAAAATCCCTTCATTTTGGCCAAATCAAACATCAACTGAAAGCTTGCAACAAGATGATTAGCATAGTAAGAACCCATAAGAAAAACCAAAACACATCCATCTTAGTAACCAGATCAAAGTAACCCATGGAAGTGGTTTAACAATAGGGTTTGTAGAATGATAGAAATATCTCTCTTTTAGCATTTGAAAAACACTTTTACAAAGTCCTCAAATCAAATGTAATGCATTTTGAAGTTTACAACCATAAAGAATGCCTTTTTAACTTTATCTCATAATAACCCCAATGAGCCATAAGTTAAATGTCATTGAAAATAAAAAATAATAGTAATGCACAAAAGTAATACCACAACATCACCATGGGTGAGTCAAAGAAATATTCCACTTAATCATAGTTTTCCAAGAAAGATTTTTTTGTCAAGAAGGACAAACATAGAAGCGAGGCAACAAACTCCCCCTTTGTTCTTGATTGCAAAAAAAATATACTATCATTGAGCATGTTGAAATAAATAATCAACAACCTATATACCTATGAAACATCAAATTATGCAAAGTAGCAGAGCACACAACCTGTATATCAACTATGTATATAATAAAACTATCAACACAAGAAGGCCCAAAATCAAATAATGTAAAATGACCATTATCGAGCAATTACTCTGTCAACATCCAAAATCAAAACCTGTAAATCTATCAACCTGTCAATGACAAATATCAAAGAATGTAAAAATAATTGAATTCACCAAATTTAAAATACCATTGAATTCACCAAAGTGGTCACAAAATCTATATCATACATTCTATAATCACAAAATCAAATATTTGTAAGCACAAAATCTATTTGCAAGTTTCAAAACTATATGTATAATGCCACTATCATGTGAAAATCTAGTTGTATGTAGAATGACAATATAATGCCAAGTAGAATGCCAATATAATGGGGTATGTGCAGGATCATGGTATGCCAAAAAGAGGCGATGTCAAAAAGAAGTCTTGATTGATTAACTCTTTGAAAAACAACTATAACTTTCAAATAATATAATATTTTTTAAATCTGAAATATACATCACATTCTATGCTTCACCTAATAGAATAATAATAATCAATTCTTTCAATTTGATTAAGTTTAGACTTAGTTAAGGTGGTCAGACACGAGAGTTTTAATATTCAAGAAAATTTGTAGAAGAAAAATCATAATTAATTATTTACTTGGAAAAAAAAACAAAAAATATACATCACATTCGGACATGGGTCTACTACTTTTATCTAGAATCTTATAAAAAAATATTATCATTTGATTAAATGTTTAATGTGGTCAGACATACACCTACTTGTTATCTTTGTAGTCCTGATTGATAGACTTATTGAAAAATAGAAATAATGTTCAAACTGTATAACATTTTTGAAATCCAAAATATGTATCACATTCTATTCTTTTCCTACTGCAATAAAAATTAAAAAAATTTCAATTTGATAAAGTTTATACTAAGTTAACGTGATTAGAAATGAGAGCTTTTGTATTCTGGAAAAGTTGTAGAAGAAAAATCATAACTAATTATTTACTTGGAAAAAATTAAAAAAAAATATGCGTCACATCCAGACACGAGTCTACTACTTATATCTAGAATCATGTAAGAAAAAATTATCATTTGATTGTGTTTAATGTGGTCAGACATACACCTACTCCTTATTTTTCTTGAAATTTTTGTACTACTACATTGAAATTTGAAATTTTCAACATATAGAATAATTGTTTTTCAAAAAAGGCCTAGTATCTTAGAAACTAAATTCAATTATTCTCTTCTTACATATTTTTGATATAATATTCATGACTTCTTCAAATTTTTATGTCAACTTGCCTAAACCTGGTTTTCTAAATTTTCGTTGCCACTTAAGGGCCTAGTTTGACATACCATGATCCTGCACATACCCAATGCCAAAATATGACTATATGTAGAATGCCAATATAATGCCAAAGAACATCTATTGTCAACCTGTAAATCTATATATCAATAATGTGAATATCTCCCCCTTTTTTTGTTAGTAGAAGAAAGGGGCACAAAAATTGCACAAGAAATAATGTTGTAAGATAGAATAGGTAGCAAAAAAATCATTAAAGAAGCAAAAAGCTTATGTTGGAGACAAGAGATCCCCCATAAGATATGCACAATTTTAAGCAAGAATATATTGAGAAATAACTCCCAATCATTCTCAGAGGCATTCAAAGGTCTCTTTAGGTAATGCCTTGGTAAAAATCTCAGTCGCTTGAGCTTCAGTAGGAATATAAACAACCTGTACCTCATTAGTGAAACTTAATAGCAATGTGTTTGGTATGAGAATACATTACTATATTTTTGGAAAGGTTAATGACATTGATATTATCACAATAAATTGAAATTAGTTTAGGAAATTGAATACCCATATCTACCAACTAATTTGACATCCAAATCAATTGGGTACAACAGGAAGTATCTGTAATATATTCAGATTTAGAAATGAATAAGGTCATAAATTCTTGTTTCTTTCTATGTCAGGCAACAAGATGGTCACCTAAGAAAAAAAAAGCAGCACCACTAGTGATTTTTCTTTCAACTATACAACCAACTTAATCTCATAACTTATTTAATTTTAGAATTGATAGACCTTAATACTATACAAGAATACTTTTCAAATTTTCACATACCAGTATTAAATTTTAACCAAGGACAATCACATGAAAATATAGCTTATAAAATGTCTTTTGGTCATTCTTTCACACTATGTTCTAATATTCACCAAAAGGTGACCCCACAATAGTGGGTTACACTTTTTTAGACATGCTGATTTTTGTTGAAATGACACATTGTTAATAAAATATGATTATTTAAGCCTTGAGAGGTTCCATTTGAAGGAATTAATTACAATGGTTAGATCAAAACCTCTTAGATAGAAAAAATATTGATATAACATCTATACTCCTCATTCATACTTGCAATGCAGTCTCCTTCACACCTATTAAAATGCTGACAAAAAATCACTTTGACTTCATCTTTTGGGAGATCAAACGAATCCATTTGAAAAACCTATTTATGTAGTAAGGTACTATTGAAAAAAATCTTTCCAATGATTATAATGTTAATATACATTAAGTTTATTATGACTTTTTATTTTTAGTTTTACAAAACATAGATATTTCACCATATGTCTACCTCTATGTTTGATGCTTATGGAAAAATAGTAAATGAGAGAAAAAAAATTTTAAAAAATATCTATGCCCTAGGTATTTAAGTTTTCTTTTTATAAAAAAAAATAAAAAAGAAATTGGACAAATACACGACAAGTTATAAGCTATGTAGTCAAGGGTTGTCAAAATTACGGTTTAGTCAACTTCAAACGTTAATAAAATATGAAATAATCATGATAATATCATCAAACCAATTGCATTCCCTCTATATGGATTTTAAAAAACTAATTTCAAAAGAATTACATTGATATCTATTTTAGGAAAAAAGTTATGCTCTATGAAAACAATGTAACTCTTTGAAAATGATGTTTTCAACAACATAACAATTTTCATGGGAGAAAGAAAAAACCATTCAAATTAATTGAAAAATAAAAATAAAAAATATATTTAGAATCTAGACAAAAAATTCTAAAAGACTCTAATTTACTTTATCTTCTGATTTTAAATGGTTTAACAACAATATGCATCTGAATCTAAATTTTTTTTTCAAAATGTAGAGTTCAGTGTCTGTTCAGGCAAAAAAGTGTAACCCACTATTGTGGGTTCACCGCAAATCGTGTTATTGTCTCATATCATACTAGATTTTGATTAAAATATCAAGACAAATAACCAAAAATACCTTCTTATTGTTGCACTAGTTTCCATGACATATCACTTGCAAATTCATCTCAAGCTAGAATACAACTTTGATCATTTTAATGTATCAACAAAATGATCATTTTCGCATCACTTTTTAGAACTCAAGCTGACTTCCTTGTGAAGGTACCATGAAAGCTAAAATAGTAGAATCACTTGATCACTTTTTATTCTTGGAAATACTTTTCTCAATGTCTGTTTCTTTAAAAAAAATGTATTATGTTCAAACAAAGATATGCTCTTTTTCTGATACCACCTTACCATAGCAACATTTGATCTTGTTTGTTCTTCTAAAAAAAAATTATACGTGCAACACATTAGTATAATTTTTTTCCACTCTTCCATGGTTCAATAACTCTAGTTTTTTTAATCACAATCTAGTGGGGCATGCCACTCAAGAAATGATCACATAATGGGCATCACTCTCTAGGGAATTCAACAAAAAATTATGTCTTCAAGGTTCATATCATGTTCATCATCTCAAACAACCTTTTTTGAGCCCACAATTAAGATTCTTTCTCATATCAAAATAACATCATAATCAAGTCATTAAAAGTGTGAAATCAATAACTTGCTTCTAGACATTTTCTTACTCGTGTGGTTTACTTGATCATGCTCACAATTCAATATTTCATATAAATCCTTAGACCTCAAAGTATGATTGATCTCAATGCAAATCATTTACAATCATTAGACTTATCATCATTAAACATTATTAATTAACATCTGATCTTTGTCCCTTGTGTTAGACTTATATTCATCTCTTTTGGTAACATCATTACAGTCACCAAAACAAAACAATTTATATCAATGCTATGGTCTATATATCATTCTATGAAGTATCATGTACAAAACATTAGGTTTCCATGCCCAAAGTAACAATGTTTTATCCATTTAATGATAGACACCATCTTCACATTTTGGGTCACAAACATCTTTCACAGATAATTTTCACTGTCATTGTTTATACTAATCACAATCATTCATTAATGGGAGAATATTATTTGTATCCTTGGTGATTTATCATGGGATTAGGTTTAGAGTGAACCAAGACTAATTCTCAAACCCTATTCCATAAAATTGTTGGAAATATAGATGGAGTAACTGAGAGGGGGGGGTGAATCAGTTAACCACAAAAATATTACCACAAATCCCTTAGATGTTTTATTAAATCATTTATTGATGTTATACTCAAAACTCAGTTATTACAGTGAGTATTAATTATAACTGTTCTTAAGCATTCATCAGTGATTAACATACATGAATAAAAAAAATATCATGAACACAAGAGACACCAGATTTAACGTGGAAACCCAATATGGGAAAAACCACCAATGTAACTAGTTACTATTTTTCACTCTTCTGAAGTGAGCCCTGTTAGGAGCCAACCCGGTTAAAGGTTACAAAACACACTATTAGGTGTGACATTGTTAGATTATTTAATCACCCTATTAGGAGTAGCCTTGTAAGAGGTCTTGAAACAATTCAATAGATGTCACCTTGTTAAAGGATTTACAAAATGGCTGTTAAACCAACTCAGTTAGGAGATTTTGATATCATTGCTACAATGGTAAGAAAGTAACAATGAAGTGACCTGAATAATGATGCAACTAAATTTTTGATTATAGATCTTTGTTCTGCTTCACTAGATCCTTCTTGATCAAATATATCTCTGCTGCTCTTCAAGGATATCTAATCATCCTTCAAAATTCGCTCACACTTTCCTTCTTTTTACTTGCACACTTTTTAATTCACAACTTGACCTTCTATATATACCATTCAAATTGTCCATTCAAATTATCAAGTCGGCACTAATAACATTACTAATCATTACAACAGTCAGCTGGAATAAACAAACTTTATTTCTCAAAATAACAAAATCCTTCACTTGGCCGACCTTGCTCGGTAAACACTAATCCAAAGATATTTCCTTTGGTGACTAAGAGAACTTGGTAAGCATTGAGAATTCTGCAACATCCTTTGGAGACTGAGTGAACTTGGTAAACACTAACTTTCCTTTGATAACCATGGAAGCTCAGTTAACATTGTTTTCTGCCATACTTTTCTTTGACGCCCGAAATATCTCGGTAGATACTGAAAATCACCTGTAGATCGACTGAGCTCGGTAAATGCTGGGAACTGCTTTGCTAACCAACTAAGCTTGATAATTGATATGACATTTGTGTGACATCAAAGACAACACACAATTAATCCAACAATCTCCTTCAGACAATTGTATCCAATAATCTCCCTCTTTCGCATTGATGGCAACACAACATGTCATAGTACAATGAAATTTCATAGAAAACATAGAGTAAGGAACATATCCTTAGCTTCATTCTAATTCTCATCTATGAGAACTCCCTCTATCAGCAAACTTCTCTTTCTGACTGAAAACTCTCCAAGAAAACTCTCCCTCTTAGAAATCTTAAGAAATTTCTCGAAATATGACAACAAACTCTCCCTCTTTGACAACACATGCCAAAGACAACACATACCAGGTGAATAGCAATGTACCTTGAGTACTGATTCATATGCAATGATTCCTTGACTAAGCTGCATCAACTGACTAATCTTCAATATGCTCTGGTTGATGCATCACTAAAACTTCATTTAGTGAGCCTCGGATAGTGGAATGACCCCTAACTTACCTCTTAGATACAAGAATGCATCCTTAGGTAGTGGCTTGGTGAATATATCTGCAATTTGTTCTTTTGTATGAATATATTCCAATCTGATTTCCTTGTCCTGCACCAATTCTCTGATAAAGTGATATTTTATAGTAATGTGCTTGGTTTTGGAATGCATTACTGGATTCTTTGAAATATTTATTGCACTTGTACTATCACAAAATATAACAACTGGTTCTTTGATCTCAACCTTCATGCCTTCCAATAACTATTTAAACCAAACAATATTAGAGCAGTTTACTACTGCAACAACATATTCTGCTTCTACTGTGGATTGGGATGTGCAATTTTGCTTTTTACTAGTCCAAGATACCAACCTCTTGCCAAGAAAGAATGCTCCACCACTTGTACTCTTTCTATCATCAATGTTTCTTGCCCAATCAACATCAGTAAACACTTTTAAGTCCAAATTGCCTCCAAATTTATACCACAAGCCATAATCTTTAGTTCCTTTCAAGTATCTCAAGATTCTTTTGATTGCCATCATATGATTTTCTTGGGTTTTGCTAAGAATCTTGCTACTATACCAACTGCTAAGGCAATATCAGACCTTGTATGAACTACATACTGTAATTTTCAAATCATTGATCTGTATAAGGTCTAATCTACTTCTTTTGAATCATCATCTTTTGTAAGCTTTAGTCCTGTACACATGGGTGTACCAACTGGTTTTGCATCTTCCATACCAAACTTCTTAAGTATTTCCTTGATGTATTTAGACTGAGTAATGTAGATACCATTCTTGCTCTACTGAATTTGAAGACCAACAAAAAACTTTATCTGACCAAACATAGACATTTCAAATTCTTTGTTCATTTGCTCTGAAAATTCTTTGCACTGATCATCATTACCTGTAAACACAGTATCATCCACAAATATTTCTGCCAAAACAATTCTATTATCTGGTCCTTCTTTGATGTATAAACTATTGTTATCATTAGCTCTTTTGAAACTAATCTAAATAAGATAGTTATTTAATCTTTCATACCATGCTCTAGGGGCTTGTTTTAGACCATACAATGCTTTGTGTAACTTGTAGACCATATCCTTTTTGTCTGGATCAACAAAACCTTCATGTTGCTCAATGTAGACTTCTTCATCAAGAATACCATTGAGAAATGCAAATTTTACATCCATCTGATATACCTTAAATCCTTTATGTGTTGCATATGCAAGTAGAGTTCTTACACCTTCTAATCTTGCAATAGGAGCAAAAGTCTCTCCATAATCTATACCTTCTTCTTGAGAATACTCTTTACACACTAATCTAGCTTTGTTTCTAGATACTTGACCGTCTTCATTCAGCTTATTTTTGAATACCCATTTTGTTCCAATTACATTTTTGTCTTTAGGCCTAGGTACAAGAGTCCATGTCTTTTTTTTCTCTATTTTTTCTATTTCTTCATTCATAGCCTCAATCCAACTTTCATTTTCCAATGCATTTTTAACATTTCTAGGTTCAAAATTAGCAAGTAAACATGTACCTTTTAGTTTACTTCTTGTCATAGTACCATCTGATTTGTTTCCAATAATCTGATTTGGTGTATGATGCTTCCTGACATACTTGGCCAATACATGTTCCTTGTCTCTTGAATGAGTTATATTGTCATTTTCTTGAATTTCATCTTCAGGTTTAGTTTTCTCGGGCTTGGTAGATATTTGCTCGATAGCTTCAGGCTGAGACTCGGTTTCTTATGACTCGGTTTGAACTTCTTCTTGTGACTCAATTACTATATTGGGCTCGATAGATGCAGTTTCCTTATTGATAGATGTGTCTGGCAATGTATCAAGTTCAATGTAAACAAATCTTTTGTAATCCTCTGGTTCCTTTTTGCTTTCTTCTTCAGTCTTTTTTGCAAACTCATCAACTTTCACATGTGCACTTTCTATAATTTTGTGAGTAGACAAATTTAGACATCTATATGCCTTGCTTTTGCAAGAATATCCCAAAAATATTCTTTCATCACTTTTTACATCAAATTTTCCTTTTCTAGATTATTTTAAGATGTAACATTTACTACCAAATACTTTCTGGTAACTTACATTGGGTTTATAGCCATACCATAACTCATAAGGAGTTTTGAATGTGTCTTTCCTCAACTGTACTTAGTTCAAGGTATGAACTATAGTGCTAATAGCTTCCTTCCAGTATTTCATAGCAATGTTCTTTTCAATCATTAGAGTCCTTGCACAATCCATGATAGATCTATTCCTTCTTTCAGCTATTCCATTTTGCTCAGGAGTTCTTGGAGCTGATACCTATCTTTTGATTCCTCTTTCAATGCAGAAATTATTGAATTCATGGGAGATGAATTCACCACCTCTATCTGATCTTAAGCACTTCATTCTTTTCCCTGTTTCCTTTTCTACTCTTGCCAAATACCATTTGAATTTCTCAAATGCTTCTGATTTTTCTCTTAAATACATAACAGTCATCATTCTAGAGTAATCATCAACAAAGAGAATAAAGAATTTTTCTCTAGTATAGCTTTCAATTCCAATAGGTCCACATAAGTCAGTATGCACAATATCCAAAATATCTTCAAACTGATAGTTTTTACTTTTAAAGCTAGTCTTTCCCATTTTACCAATTTGACAATTCTTGCATAGACCAACATCAGGTTTCTTCAAAGTAGGAATACCTCTTACTTTCTTGAATTTGCTTATTTTCACCATATTATCAAAATTTACATGACATAACCTTTTGTGCCATAACCAACTTTCTTCAATTTGAGAAATAAAACATGAGCATTCACCAAGATCAAGATAAAATAGGTTACCTTTGGTTTGTTTGCCTGAACCAATCAGTTTTCCTTTGTCATCCAGCAGTCTTGCTTTGCCATTCATGAATTCAACCTTGAATCCAATGTTGATTAGTTGTGCTACACTTAGAAGATTATGCTTTAGTCCTTCAACCCAATATGCATTATCACATATAAGTTCTTTGGTTAATGAAATTCATCCTCTTCCTTTTATACAACAAGGTTCATTGTTTCCAAACCTTACATTACCACCATCATAGTCTTCAAGGTGTTCAAACTTTGTTCTATCACCAGTCATATGATGTGAGCATCCACTATCTATAATCCATGTATCATTTTTTCTTATATGAGAGATAAGTGCCATCTCATCTTCATCATCATCAGATTCATCTTTTATAGCAATGAAGACAATTTCTTCTTCACTATCATCAGAATCCTTAGCCAAAAAACATATTTTCTTACCTTTATCCTTGCATGACTTGAAATTGTTCTTGCCATTGTACTTGTGACCTTTCTTCTCATCTTTGCTTTGCTTGTTTGGGCACCTAGCTGCAATATGACCAATTTCTTCACATGAAAAATAGATTAAGGGAGTTTTACCTTTGTATTTACCTCTGCCTCTAGTATATTTCTTTGCAAGTAATGCTTCAATAACTTCAAGATCACTATCTGAACTTTCCTTTTATTCTTCTTCACTTTCTGACTGGATTTTCTTGCCCTTCTTAAGTGAAAGTTTGGCCTCAAATGCTGATTCAATATTTTTAGAAGTTGGAACATAGTTGTCATAGTTATCTAATTCAAAAGCTATCAATCTTCCAACTAAGGCATCCAAAGTTATATTGTGATTTTGTTCACATCTTCTTTCTTCAATAGCAGATACTCTTATTGCATAGATAGGAAGCAATGTTCTAAGAACCTTACTTATAACAGTTTCATCATCAATTTTTCCTCCAGAAGCTCTGATTGCACTAACACTCACCTTGATCCTTTCAACATATTTTGCAATGTTTTCATCTTCTTTCATCTTCATCTGATCAAACTATCCTCTTAGGCTTTCTGCTTTGGCTCTCTTCACATTTTCATCACCACCATAAATTTTCTTTAGCTTATTCCACATTTCATAAGCAGTTGTGCAGTCTTTTATCTCATCAAATTCTTCATAGCTGAGAGCTGATGCAATGTCTATCATCATGGTGTTATGGTTTTTTTTCTCTGCAATGTCTTCAACAGTTAATGTGCCAGTAGGAACTGTATATTCTTGATCAATATATTTGCATCCTGAATCACCAATGGAAGCCAGATGAAGTCTCATGAGACCTTGCCATGCTGAAAAGTTATCTTTGTTAAGCCTTGGAATTTCTCTCTTGTAAGACATATTGATCTTTAGCTTAGGTCCTTGAAACCCTTCCTGCAAGCACCAAAAGCTCTGATACCAATTGTTGGAAATATAGATGGAGTAACTGAGAGGGGGGGTGAATCAGTTAACCACAAAAATATTACCACAGATCCCTTAGATGTTTTATTAAATCATTTACTGCTGTTATACTGAAAACTCAGTTATTGTAGTGAGTATTAATTATAACTGTTCTTAAGCATTCATCAGTGATTAACATACATGAATAAAGAAAATATCATGAACACGAGAGACACCAGATTTAACATGGAAACCCAATATGGGAAAAACCACCAATGTAACTAGTTACTATTTTTCACTCTTCTGAAGTGAGCCTTGTTAGGAGCCAACCCAGTTAAAGGTTACAAAACACATTGTTAGGTGTGACCTTGTTAGAGGATTTAATCACCCTATTAGGAGTGGCCTTGTAAGAGGTCTTGAAACAATTCAATAGAACTGTCACCTTGTTAGAGGATTTACAAAATGGTTGTTAAACCAACTCGGTTAGGAGATTTTGATATCACTACTACAATGGTAAGAAAGTAACAATGAAGTGACCTAAATAATGATGCAACTGAATTGTTGATTATAGATCTCTATTCTACTTCACTAGATCCTTCCTGATCAAATATATCTCTGCTACTCTTCAAGGATATCTAATCATCCTTCAAAATTCGCTCACACTTTCCTTCTTTTTACTTGCACACTTTTTAATTCACAACTTGACCTTCTATATATACCATTCAGATTGTCCATTCAAATTGTCAAGTCGGCACTAATAACATTACTAATCATTACAACAGTCGGCTAGAATAAACAAACTTTATTTCTCAAAATAATAAAATCCTTCACTGGGTTGACCTTGCTTGGTAAACACTAATCCAAAGAGATTTCCTTTGGTGACCGAGAGAACTCGGTAAGCACTGCGAATTCTGCAACATCCTTTGGAGACCAAGTGAACTCGGTAAACACTAAATTTCCTTTGATAACCATGGAAGCTCGGTTAACACTATTTTTTACCATACTTTTCTTTGACGCCCGAAATATCTTGGTAGATACTGAAAACCACCTGTAGATCGACTAAGCTCGGTAAATGCTGGGAACTGCTTTGCTAACCAATTGAGCTTGATAATTGATATGACATTTGTGTGACATCAAAGACAACACACAATTAATCCAACAATCTCCTTCAAACAATTGTATCCAACAAAAATAAGATCCAATACAATTATTAAATATAACATTGTGTCATGAACAAACTATTAGCCATAATAGCATTAATTCTTATTAATAATATGACTTCAAACACCAAACCATTTCAAGTATCTAACTTTAGATACTTTGTGGCATCATTTTCAATTTCTAATTTGCAAACATATGCAGATAGCCACTTAAACCTAAATACCTTGTTATAAATTTTGAGTTGTTTCATGTCATATGTTTTGATCCATCAATTCTTGCCAACGTATTGCTACATATTTTAGTAAAGATTATTTAAGAGAAATAACATATATATCATCTGAATTAAATCTAATAGCTTGTTTAACCCACCATTAGGTTACAACTATCTAGAGATAACATTACTAACAAGAAGCCAAGTGAAGAATATATATATATATGTATATATATATATATATATGTATATATATATATATATATATGTATATATATATATATATATGTATATATATATATATATATGTATATATATATACATGTATATATATATATACATATATATATATATATACATATATATATATATATATACATATATATATATATATATACATACATATATATATATATATATACATATATATATATATATATACATATATATATATATATATACATATATATATATATATACATATATATATATATATACATATATATATATATACATATATATATATATACATATATATATATATATACATATATATATATATATACATATATATATACATATATATATATATACATATATATATATATATATATACATATATATATATATATACATATATATATATATATACATATATATATATATATATATATACATATATATATATATACATATATATATATATATATATATATATATATATATATATATATATATATATATATAAAGCTTATTTAAGCTCCCATTTCGGGAATCAAACTCGAGACCTTTCTATTACAAAGAGAAGCAACAACCACTACACTACAGGGCAATGCTTGTGAAGAATTAATTTTGTACATAATCTTCTCATTAAAAAACATCCTAATTAACTTACTCACATTACTCAATTTCATTTGTAATTAATGATCTTTATCACTTAATCCATCAAACTATTAATCTTGCCAAAGATCTATTACCAAAATTTATACTTTCTGTCACATCCAGTGTGATCATCATGAGACCTATATGAAAATGTATCGTCTTAGAATGGAAGCAATTTCATGTTAAGAGCATTTAGCCCTTCAAGTGAGTGGTCTGGGGTCATGTTAATCACCTTGATTGGGTCTTTGCATGGATCTAGCTTTCCCCCTATTCTATTGTTCTCTGCTCCAGTTTTCACCTATTTTTCTCCATTTCCTAGCATTCTGGATTGAGGTCCTAGGTTTTTTGACTTCAAGGTCAAAGATGACCTTGAGGGTCAATGATGACCTAGACCCTGACCTAGGTAAAGGATGACCTCAACCCTAACCTAGGGCGGGGTCTACCTCATCTTTGACCTAGGGTTCAAATTTCAAGATTTTATGATTTTTGGATGTTGGGTTTCGTAAAGATTCTTTTTCCCACCTCTGGGTCGACCATTTCAGGTTTTGGGATGGTAAATCCTTAATTGCATTTAATCTAGGTATATTTATAAAGGTTTGGACCTAATTGGGATTTAATTCTCCAAGGTGGCCCCTCTAGAAGATTGTGCTCTAGTTCACTATAAAAGGAGGCCTTCCTCTCTCATTTCAATCAATCTCTAAATCAAGTTTTCATATCTCATCTCACGAAAGCATTCAAGCATTCATTTATTGAGGTGGTCCATTGCTAGCCATTGAAGGATTCAATCTCTTTGGATCCCCCTTGAAGATCCATCCTTCCACAGTCATCCAAGTCTATTCCTATGCAAAGATCCATTCAAGATTTGTGTTGAAGATCAAATGCCATTAATTTGAGACATTCTACATACTTATACTTTCATTGGACCATCCCTACCTGTGGATTCAAGGATTCAAATCCTCCATAAGGACTTCAACATAAGCAAGGTGAAAAGTTCCATTTGCTTTGTTTATGCATATCACAATTTCAATTCAATTTGAAGGTTGATTCCAAATTGGGGTTTGACCAAGGCAAACCCCCAACCAAACAACAAAAACCCTCTTTTTCTTGCAGATATAGGTACAAGATTGTAGATCAGAGCTTGGATCTGGATACCCTTTTTGGAGAACTTCTGGGATCTGCAAACAAAGTCAAGGATGACCTTCAAAATCTCGTAGTAGTTTTTGACCTTTTATCGGGGTCAAAGACTACTTGCTGTCAAAAAGATAAAATTTTTCTAGGTTTTCTTCACCTTGGCATTTCTAGTCCAAAACAGGTTGCATAATTGCCCAAAACTACACAGACACCAGAAATCAGCATTTTCCAAATCTTCCCTACCTTGAGGTTAGTAATTGTCTTTCATTTATTTTAGATTTAAAGCATATACTCTTCATAGTGAAATATAAGGCCTTCTTCTTCATTCATATTCTTCATAGATTGATTGAATTGTGCATTGACCTTTTGGTTTATCAATTTAGATCTCTCCTTTGGGAATTTGGATTTACTAGTTGATCTCATATTTTCCACATATTTGAATAAGTTGAATGCATTCTATATTTAACATTATTCCTTTTGGTGAACTCGACATACTTACTATCCTTTCTTTTATGGAATTAGATGCTTTATTATGTCTTATGGTGTTAGATCTTGCATGTATTGGATTCCTTTTATGTGTTTGCATCTCATATAAAATCAAAATATTTTGTGTTAGTTTAGTTAATTTTCATTGTATTGGTTTATGAGCTTTACTACCTTTAGTCCTACTTATAGAATTCTGGTTAGATGAAGTCGTAGAATCATGGGTGCCTTTGATCCTAAATCTTCTTCTCCTTTCCTTAGGATCCCAGATGATAATTTAATTCTTCATGATTTCAATCCTTTGATGAAGCATAACTCTTCTCATTCATCCCATGATGAAGATGACGGTTTAAGAGTTCAAACTGAACAAGTCCGCAAACTTTCCACTGAACTTGATAAAATGGGTAATTGGCTTCTTCAAGAAAACCATAATCAAGATTCTATTCAAGCTATAGATGCTCTTAAGAAAGTCCTTTGTGATAGTGATCAAGGTATTAACCTCTTGCGTGGTATTACTCACCTTGTGCATTCAAATGTTAAACCTTTAGCTCAAGAAGCTCAAGATTTAGGGTTTATTCCTCCTATTACTAGTGTCAAACTTTCTTATAATCCTTTACCTAGTATTCCTACCTATACTCCTTCTTTGGTGACTGTGACAGTTCCCTCTGTTCCTATGAGTGTTCCTCCTATGTCCCTTCCTACACCACAACCTTCTTAGCATAATCTTCTTCCAACTATAGTTCCTAGTCTTCCTCTAGTTGTGTCTTCTATTCCTGCAGCTTCTTACACTTTACCTAGTGTTTCTAACATTGCTACTTCTATTTCCTCTAATGATTCAACAATCATCAGTTTGGCTCAAACCGTTTCATCCTTACAATAACTTGCATCCTTAACTCAAAATAAGTTTAGTGTACCTACATGTGACATGGGAATCTCTTTGTCCTTAGATATCATTCGTACTCTTGTTCCTCAACAAGTTGATATGCCTCATCTTGAGAATTACAATGGAAAAGGAGACCCTGTTCATCATGTTAAAACATTCCAAATCCTTTGTAGTGATTATGCTCATGACCATAGGACTTTAGCCAAACTATTTTCCAGAAATTTTCTTGACAAGGCCTTACAATGGTATTGTTCCTTGCCTCCTTATTCTATTGATTCCTTTCCACAACTTACCAATGCCTTTATTCAACAATTTCAAAACAACATTGGCCCGCAAGTGTCTTTGACTGATTTGATGCATTGTAAACAAAGTGCTAAGGAAAATTTGACTGAATTTATTGGTAGATTTAAGAATTTGCTTGCTCAAATTTCCTATCCTATTCCTGATATCAATATTCAATATATTTTTATTTCAAATTTGAAAAATGATATTAGAGATAAGATTTTTCTTACTAAATTTACCTCTTTTCAACAACTATGTGTAGCGCTTCATCATTATCAATTACAAGTGAGTCAATTTGAGAGAAACACTCCAATGGCTCCTGTTCTAGTTAATAAAAGTGATGCTACTCCTAATACAAACAAATTTCAAAAGTTCAACAACTATGTCAAGAGAAACAAACAAGTGAATGCAGTTGCTGATCAAGTTGTTGTTGCATCTCACAATGCCACTTCTACATCCACTTCTTTTTGATTGAATCGTACATTTACTCATCTTTCTGAATCTTTACATTCTATTATGAATAGGTTGTTAACTGCTAATATTATTACTTTACCTCCTATTCGACCTCTTTTACCTGCTATAATTGCATCTAAATCTTTTGATCCTAAAGCCTTTTTTCAATATCACCATCAAAATGGTCATGATACTAAGAAGTGTTATTCTTTAAAACATAAGGTTCAAGATTTAATTGATTCTAATGCCTTATCCATGGATAATCTTGATGGTATTGGGAACAAATATGTCTCTCCTCTGAATCAAAACCTTCAAATCTATATGAATCCTTTACCTACGCATGATACTAATACCATTGCTCAACCATCTTCTATGGAAATTGTGTATGATTCAAAGATGGATGATCTCAATCACATTGTTAATCAAGTGGAACATGTTGGTCAATCTATATCTTGAACTCAACCTCAACCTCATATTCAACCTCAAGTTCAAACTCAACTTCAACCAAAACCTAAGCCTAAATTAAAAATTCAACCTAAACCTCGACAACAAACTAAACATAAAAGACCTCAAGAACTTTCAATTACCTTTGATGATTCTGAAACTATTAGAGCTCCCGATGGTCCCCTTTACATTTATGCTAGGATTTCTTGGATACCTACTCTTGGTTGTCTTGTTGATCCTACATCCTTAGTCAATGTTGTTACTAAAGAAAATATTTTTATGAAAATTTTTCAACGCGATTCTTATGATACATCGGATGTGTGGATTCAAACTTGTAATGGTTTTCTTTATCCATCATTTGGTTCTATTACTTTACCAGTTCAACTTTGTGGAAAAATTGTGAACACTATCTTTGTCATGATTCCTACTTCTGATCAATTTCAAGTTAAGCTTGGTTTACCATGGTTAAAAGCCATGCATGTTGTTGCTTCACCTATCCATAAATATCTTAAATTTGTTCATGATGATGAAATGAAGACAGTTAATTATAGTTTATATCAACCTTCTATGCCTAGAAATTGTGCTGCTCTTGATTTATTTTGGCCTCCTCGACCTGATAATCTTTTCCATTCATATCAAGCCTATAAGCATTGTAAGATTCTCAAATTAAGTGCACCTCCTATGGATCTTAATCATGGTCTTTTTCATACACCTTCCATACCTCCTTTAACTATGGCTTCTAATTCTGTTAATCAAGTTCCTACTATTCTTGATAATCCTATTAATCTTCCTAAAGAATCTGTGAAGGATCATGTAGTTTTTCCTCCTAGTTCTCAACCTATTTCAAGTAAAGCAAAATGGAATCGATCTACTAATGAACATTGTAAGAAGCATCATGCTCATGCTAAAGCTCATAATTTTGTTCTTCAAAATTCTTCTAAACCTATGCATAATTTGGTTATTACTAATGATGTTAAGATGCATGATTATGATAATTCTATTCATATCTTAGATCCTATTTTGATTAATCTAGATGAAGAAGATACTCTTGATGATATTGATGATGTTTTTTGATTAAGGAAAATAGGTTTTAAAGGGGCCCTAAAACCCTTACAACATAGAGTATCTCAAAGATATATGATAAAAGTGCACATAGTCAAGATAGCCAAAGAAAGAAAGGAAGGCCAGAAAAAGTTTGCCAGCAAACAAACAAAAAGCCCAAAAAACAAAACCAGGGGCAGAGAACAAATTCTAGGTCAAAAAAAGCCAGGAGAGCTACTCAAGCAAGCTCTTTGAGGATCTCAGCCACACATTTCTCCAACTTTGAAGCCTTATCCGCCACCTCCTTTAGATTAGCCAGGTCCTTATCCCGATCCTGAGTATCCTTCTTTAAAGTGCTGGAGCGAGTTCTCTTCCTCAGACCCTCCTTCGGTGAGATGTCTTTGCTGCGATTGGGAGACTCCTCCTTACTACCCTTGTGTTCCTCTATTTTACTAATCAGAGCTTTAATGTTGTCATTTGAGGCTTTGAGGATGCTATAGCTCTGTTCAACGATTTTCTACAGAGTACCCTCCACACTCTGAATTCTTTTTTTCACATCCTCAATCTTGTTCTCCATTTCATTCTTCTCATCGATAAGCCTGATCTTACTACTATTATCCTCCCTCTCCAACCTGCCCACCCTAAATTTTAGCTCTTGTATCTCATGGTAGGTCCACTTAGTGGTTCTGTAGCTATCTATGACACTATTTTTGGCATTGTTGAGGACATCCATTTGCGGCTTTTCTTTAGTGATGTCACTCAGAATAACCAAACCAGGGTCGACGAGATCCTCCATTTGAATTTTACCAACCTTGTTCTCCTTAACCAAAGTCTTCATCATCTCCCTCTTTAATCCCATCTTGATCGAGACATTTTGAAAGTCTCTCCAGACCACACTTTTCTCTTTATCGGAGATCTTACAAGTGTACTGGTCAGTCCCTTGCTCCTCACACTCCTAATCTTGATTTTCCTCCCTCTCCTTACTCTCCTCTTCCTCTTCTCTTTCCTTCCCCTCCTCTTTCCTTTCCTCCTTATTGCCTTCTTCAAACTTCTTCCAGTTCCTCTGTTCCCTAGCTGAATTCACATCGTTATCCCCATCTCTGTTGATAGGTATTTTAATTGTTATTTTCCTCCTTCCCTTCTTATTTTGCTTATTATCCTCCTCCTCCCTCAGCCTATCATCCTCCTCTTCATCACTTCCTCCCTCCGTTTCCATGCCCTTCGCTTCCTCATCATAATCTCTATCAGAAGAGATTTCAATGCTTTGTTTTGGGTCTGGTTTCTCCTATTTCTCCCTCTTTTCCTTTTTAACCTTCTTTTTCCCCATTTTAGTGCGAGGGGGAATTTCAGCATCCGTATCTGAATGCATATCTTGGCTCTCCTCAGTATTAGAAGGAATGTACTCTTCTTTGCCTAAGTCAAGCTCCTCCTCTGAAACATCCTTCCCCTCTCTTCCCTGCTTAATTTATTTCCCAATTGTTCTAGCTTTAAAAAATTCATATATCAACAATAACAAGCCCTCGTGGAAAGCAGAGTTTCCTATATGCTTCTCCCTGTAATCATTGATATTCTCATTGATTGATGAGTAAAGGTAAAAAGGAATAGAGATTTTGGCACCAGACCTGAATATGATACTGATGACGTTAATGATGAATATGAGACTATTTTTTTACCTAATATACTTTCATCACAATTAACGCTTAAACCTAGTAACAAACATGATGATTCTCAAGAGGATCCTTGTTTGGAACTAGCTATCATTCCTACTGTGTTGGATGTAGTCCCTTTTGCGAGTTACCCACCTTCCCTAAATGATATACAATGAGATGGGGAGAGTAGGTGGCACACTTGATCAGCTTGTCCTTCATAGTAACTTTGTTGTGTATTTGCCTGCTATATTGTGCTTCTCCCATAATATGTTTGCTAAATGTTATTAGATTCTTTTATACGACCCTTATTACTCTGTTGGTGCAAGGTAATAAAGGTATCAAACCTATTGTACCATTCCTCTATATGTATCTCTATTCTTCTATATGTTGTTTCATGTTATGTTGTAAATGTGCTATTGCTCATGTATGTTTCCTTGTGTAATCTGCTTGGATTCGAGATGTGGTAGCATTGATTCTTTTTTGGTCTCCATGTCATGATCCGAAAAGATTTTTCTTCGTACATCTTATGTGATCTTTCCTCTTTTGTGATCATAGTTCTACTTTATTTGGGGAATGATGTCAATTCATTTGCAATAATATCATATATATATATATATATATATATATATATATATATATATATATATATATATATATATATATATATATATATATATATATATATATAACCCCATGGTAGGTAGATCCCTTCTATGTTCTTTGTATGTTTATGTGGTATTTCCCTTGATTTGTCATTGTATTGGGGCATCTCATAGTGGAAACGTAATCAATGGAGTTGTTTATGTTTCTGTTAAAGCCACTGCTCCTATTAAAGTGTTAGCAATGACTTTAACATGGAAGAATATGCTCTGCTCACCTGTTGCACACACGCACTTCTCGATACACATATTCTTTTTCAAGATACTTTTCTCCCTTTTTGGATTAGTGACTAATCCTTAAAGCATGTATTTATATATTAGGATCTCTTGATCCCACCAGTTTCAAATTTTTTTGATCCCTTAAGGTTGGAGGTGTCCTTAAGATTGGATCTCTTTCTCTTTTGGTTCTGCTCTTACAAAATAGAATATTCCTAAGGTTGAATCCTTGATGGGTTGACTAGTGAGTAGCCACATTCACTAGGCAGTTCAATTCCATCTTTCTAGTAGTGTCATTTCATTGTGTCGTTCACAATGGGACATAAGTTCTCATTAGGCGAGATAATCACACACACACACACACACACACACTCTCTCTCTCTCTCTCTCTCTCTCTCTCTCTCTCTCTCTCTCTCTCTCTCTTATTTTGATCTTGGAGTTAATGAAAAATTGAGTCCCCAGGGGTTTGAGATTTGTCTTTGTCCCTTTGATTATGCTAAGATTATCTTTTCATTATGATCTACTTTGCCAAGAGTTTGCATCGAGTCCATACTTTTGCTAAAGTGGGGGCTTAATGTATCATCTTAAAATGGAAGCACTTCCATGTTAAGAGAATTTAGCCCTCTGAGTGAGTGGTTTGGGGTCATGTTAAGCGCCTTGATTGGGTCTTTGCATGGATCTGGCTTTCCCCCCTATTCTGTTGTTCTCTGCTCTTGTTTTCACCTATTTTTTTGCATTTCCTAGCATTCTAGATTAAGGTCCTAGGTTTTTTGATTTCAAGGTCAAAGATGACCTAGACCCTGACCTAGGTCAGGGATGACCTTGACCTTGACCTAGGCTGAGGTCTCCCTCATCTTTGACCCAGGGTTCAAATTTTAGGATTTTAGGATTTTCGGATGTCGGGTTTCGGAAAGATTCTTTTTCCCCCCTTCGGGTTGGCCATTTCAGGTTTTGGGATTGTAAATTCTTAATTTAATTTAATCTAGGTATATTTCTAAAGGTTAGGACCTAATTGGGATTTAATTCTCCAAGGTGGCCCCTCTAGAAGATTGTGCCCTAGTTCACTATAAAAGGAGGCCTTCCTCTCTCATTTCAATCAATCTCTCAATCAAGTTTTCATATCTAATCTCAAGCAAGCATTCAAGCATTCAAGTGTTCAAGCATTCATTCATCAAGGAGATCCATTATTATCCATTGAAGGATTCAATCTCTTTGGAGCCCCCTTGAAGATCCATCCTTCCAAATTCATCCAAGTCTATTCCTATGCAAAGATCCATTCAAGATTGGTGTTGAAGATCAAATGCTATTGATTTGAGACATTCTACATACTTCTACATTCATTGGAGCATCCCTACTTGTGGATTCAAGTATTCAAATCCTCCATAAGGACTTCAACATAAGCAAGTGGCAAAGTTCCATTTGCTTTGTTTATGCATATTACAATTTCAATTCAATTTCAAGGTTGATTCCAAATTGGGGTTTGACCAAGGAAAACCCCCCATCCAAACAACAAAAACCCTCTTTTTCTTGGAGATACAGGTACATGATTACGGATCAAAGCTTAGATCTGGATACCCTTTTCAGAGAACTTTTGAGATCTACAAACAAAGTCAAGGATGACCTTCAAAATCCCGAAGTAGTCTTTGACTTTTTATCAGGGTCAAAGACTACCTACAGTCAGAAAGATAAAAGTTTTTTGGGTTTTCTTCACTAGTAGAATTTGGCAAATAAATGACTACATAACTAAAAATGATCAAATTCTACTAATTATTTGCAATTCACGAGTATAAATGACTAATTTGGTCATCGAGTAAACTCACAAGGTTAGAGAACTAAAAATGACTAAATAAATGACCAAATAAATGACTAAATAATTAGTCACTAATAATTAGTCACCCAAATAAAAATGACCAAATAAATGACTAAATAATTAGTCATCTAAATAAAAATAACTAAATGAATGATTATTATTCATTTTATAATAACATTTGATAATATCATAGAATTATATACTTAGAAGTTCGATTTCACCAGTAATGCTTGTTCATCAATAGGCTTATTGTGTGAGCGATCCATCTATACCCGTCTCATGCCATAAATCTGGCTTTTAGGGGATTTCAAAATTGATTGATAAACAATGTTTAGAGATGGAATCACAAGGAATAGTTACCATCAAACAAATGTTTACTCACGGTTTATTGTTTTGAAGTAGTTATTTCTAGAAGAAATTAGATTCAATTTACAATATGGATTTATTGTTTCGAAATGTTGAAATTTCATAAAATATAATAAAGTGTCTAAGAAAGACAAACTATGACATTCTTATTGTGTCATGGTTTCTATTAGATGTCAGAATTGCATGTGCCCAGTTATAAATCTATGTGAATTATACTATACTCAAATGAAATTCTCAAGACTTTTAGTTGTGCAAGAATTTTTGCATCCAAAATATAGAGGTAAATTCAAATTCATTAAATTTGATAAAAAAACTATAACTAAATTTAATTAAAAAATTTAGAAGAAATTTTATAGTAAGTGTTTTCAAATACTACAAAATATCTTCTTAGATTAAATTTTGTGTTTTGCCTATTCATTTAAAAGTATAAATTTTCTATTAAAGTTTTATACTTAATTTAGATAATTAATTATTTTCATAGACTTTAAAATTAGTTATATATTGCAATTGTTATACTACCAAATTATAAATAAAATCATAATTAAGCTAATATAATTGTAAAAATTGTAGTATTAATACCATTGTTTGAAGTATTAGTTTTACTACTTAACATTTTTTTTATATATTTTATTATTTTACATTTTTCCTTTTTTATTTTTATTTTTAGCCGATAGGCTATTTGTGGGAGCTTTGCTCCCTGAAAATTTTTTTTTCCCCCGGAAAGTTGTCAGCCTCTTTGACTGTCTTTTTTCTGGTAACTTGGGTTTGAAGAAAATTATAAATAGTTATGCAAATTTTATTGTAATCAATAACTTAATATGATTAATCCAATTAATAAAATATTTTATATTTAAACATTCTTAGAAGATATGTATTGTTGAGTGTAGTTAATATAAGAAACATCTATTATGTTACCATTTGGTTGCATGAGCTTCACCAATGTTTTTTATTTGCATGCTAAGAGGGGAGTGTGGAGCTCGGCCTCTATGTATTTTTTTCTCAGATTCGTTACAAAAGTAGCTAATGTTGCACCTGGAGATGTTTGATTCATGGTTTTGTGTTGGGGTTTCAAGGATGGCTCAACGTGGAGAATAAATGAGTATACAGATGTCCTCTTAAGCCACTGAACACTCAAGTGGATGTGTGGGATCACCACCTACTGTATGGTGTTCATTTGCATTGTTGTATTTTTCTTGAAAGATTTTACATCTTTTTCTATAAATCTTTTTGTGCTTATCCTGTGATCATTGTGATCTATGGGATTTGGTGCATTTTTTGTGATCATTGTGATCTGTGTAACCACAATCTAATGAGGAATTATTGTCTTGTGTTTTCTATGTTTTATTAAATGTTTATACATAACTTTAAAGCTTCTAATGGGGGTGCTTGTAAACCATGTATTCATCCTTTCTCCCATAAGTTGACTTCTTCTTTTGCCATTCTATCAAACAAGTACATAGTCAAGTTGTAGAGTTTTTGGATTTGGCACTGGAAATAAAATGCTACCAAAGATTTGGATTTGGTGTCAAACCTATCATTTATATTGCATTATCTTTAGATAAATATGTTGGTGCATTAGAGTACACATTTTCATTTTGAGCCTAGAGTCAATTCACTTATTAGACAATAGAGAAAATAATATAGGAAGTCTGAAATGTTTATCACAACAAAATAAATTTGTTCCATGCTTTTGCATGTTTTCCTTGGAGCTCTTTTGTCATTATTGTTTGGAGCTCTTTTGTCATTGTTGATTGAAGCACTTAGTAGTCATTTTTTAGCCATTCTACAATGAGGATGATAAGAATTATAACTGTGTGCTACCTGTACTAGTGATCTGCAATTCTTCACACATCGTAGTGCTCTCACATTCCGCTTGAAGGGTATGTGCAAGATCATGAGGGGCCAAACTATGCCCTTAAGTGGCAATGAAAAATCAGCAAATCAGGGTTAGTCAACTTGACATGAAAATTTCAACTAGCTATGAACCTAATATCAAAAAGTTGTAAGAATAGAATCTGTAGAAAATTGAATGTAGTTTCTAAACTACTAGGCCTTTTTTGAGAAAAAGTTAATATGATTGGTGAAAAGTATAGATTTCAATGCAGTAGCACAAAAATTTCAGAAAAAAAATAAGAAGTAGGTGTATGTCTGACCACCTTGATCATAATCAAATAATAAGATTTTATTATAAGATTTTATATATAAGTAGTAGACTCATGCCCTGATGTGACACATTTTTTTGTAATTTTATTCCAAAAAAATAATTAATTATGAATTTTCTGCTACAACATTTTCAGAATTAAAAAAATCTCGTGTCTGACCACCTTAACTCATTCAAAACTTTACAAAATTCAATTTTTATTTTTATTTTTCCTTGTAGTAGGCGAAGCATAGAATGTGACGCATTTTTTGGATTTCAAAAATGTTATACCGTTTGAAAGTTATAGTCATTTTTCAATCAGTATATAAATCAGCACTTTAGAGGTAGGTCAATTAGAAAATAACTAATAATTATTTACCGAATTCAAAATTTGACAGCAATTATATCGATAGAAAGTTGATAATCTCCTTAAGATACCCTTTTCATTTTATCAAATTCGGGTGAAAAAAAAGTCGTCAGCTACATTGTCAAAGTCTGGAACTCAGAGAAATAGGGGAAAAACACGTATTTGAGACATTCCAATAGTTGACCATGTAGGCTTGGTGCACAAAGCAATACCAGGCCTAATCGGGTACTCGATATTCACCCGAATTTTGAATTTTGAATTTTCATTTTGCCCCCACTTTCTCCCTCCCATTTCTTTATCCTCCATAAACTATATATTAGTTATATATTAGATATATATTAGATATATTAAATATTATATAATATCAATTATATATTAAATGTTATATAATATATATTTTACATTAAATATTATTTAATATATATTAATATTAAAAACCATATATTAGATTATATATTAAATATTATATAATATACATGTTTCATTAAATATTATTTAATTATATATTAATATCAAAAACTATATATTAGATTATATATTATATAATATATATTTTACATTTTAAATATTATTTAATATGATTCTGAGCACGAGCATGAGTCCCTACAAGGGCATAGTTGTGCCTTTTACAGGCGCCGAAAACCCTAGCTACGCAGAAATGGAGGCTTTAAAGAATAGTTCACTGGAAGCAGATTATAGAAGTAGAGGGCAAGAGAATCACTCTGTTTCCACCGCCTGTGGCTGTGAAATGGTATCTTTCCTTGCTTTTTCAACCAGAACACAAAATTGCAAAGGTTCTCGAAATAGATTCTGGTCACCAGACAGTTGTAAACACGGCTGTTGATAATCCGATAGCTCAACATAGTCATTGGGAGGTTAAAAAGGAACAATCAGACGGATCTTTGAACCGGTCGAAGATTATGGAGAGCGGAGAAGGGTTTGGTAAAATGAGCAGTTGTACTGGAAATTGTGCAGGCGTCGTAAAACTGACCACATTAATAAATTTAAAGAAGAGATCAGCGGTGGATCAGCAACGGTGTGACATTATGAGGAAAGCCTTGCCGTTTTGATGGCACTGCCCCGATATTATGAAGAATGTCTTGCCGCTTCAATGCCAGCGCTGCCTCTGTCTCAGACTTTCGCCATTGCTTCTCATCAGTACTCTGAGATATGGCAGCCCAGATTGTGGGCTTTTGCACAGCATAGTCTGTCATAAATTCTCTATAAATTATCATGTGTTACAGTATTCTGCGGGTTTCTGAATGACTTACTCAAAGAATTTAATTTTTACCATAATTTTGGATCCATGGATTGTCATTTTGCACTCGGAGAGAAGCTACGGATTACAAGAATTTGATAAATTTGGTTTATCTCAATTTCTTTCTCTGCTATTTCTGAGTAATACGATTTTGTTTTTGTCCGTCTTAAATGATTTTGCTTGAAGTTAATGAATTTTTTTAGATGATTTTGTCTGAAGTTTTAATGAAATTTCTTCCATGGATGCTAATGAAATCTCTTCCATGAATGTTGATAAGACGTTTAAATTCAAAGTTAATAAATTCTATAGCTTGAATGTTCTTTGTTGTAGAAGGTTATTTTCATGGTTTGTGATTCATGACATTCCTTAATAGTTTCATTCTTAATAGAATTCATAACTAGATTTTCCATAGCCAACTTTCTTCTTGATCGTTGCAATATTTTCTCCTCAACTGAACATTTTGTAATCAATTGATATACAATCACATTTTTCTCTTGGCCAATTCTGTGGGCTCGCGATTGAACCTATAGATCCACAAAAGGGTTGAAATCTGGATCTGGTGGAAGAGTAGTATTAGCAATCTAAGTCATTCACTAACATCTCATCTGGGTCATGGGGAATCCCTAGGGGTCTTAGTATGCCTTATCACGCGTTAGGACCCCTAGGAAGTCCCCCTGACCCCTTTTGACACATTGGAATGCTCAAGTGTGTCTTAAGGGGTCGTAGGACCACTTAAGACACACTTGAGTGTTCCAATCAGGCAAAAGGGGTCACGGGGACTCCATAGGGGTTCTAACACCTTATCACGCATTAGGACTCCTAAGGAGTCCCCATGACCCCTTTTGACACATTGGAATGCTTAAGTGTGCCTTAATGCGACCCGTTAAGATACACTTGAGCATTCCAATGTGTCAAAAGGGGTCACGGGGACTCCCTAGGGGTCCTAGTATGCCTTATCATGCATTAGGACCCCTAGCGAGTCTCGATGACCCTTTTTGACACATTGGAACACTCAATTGTTCCTTAATGTGACCCGTTAAGGCACACTTGAGCATTCCAATGTGTCAAAAGGGGTCACTACGACCCCTTAAGACACACTTGAGCATTCCAATGTGTCAAAAGGGGTCATGGGGACTCCCTAGGGGTCCTAACGCATGATAAAGCATACTAGGACCCCTAGGGAGTCATCGTGACCCCTTTTGACACATTGGAATGCTCAAGTGTGTCTTAAGGGGTCATAGGACCCCTTAAGACACACTTTAGCATTCCAATGTGTCAAAAGGGGTCATGGCAACTCCCTAGGGGTCCTAGTATGCCTTATCACATGTTAGGACCCCTGGGGAGTCCCCATGACCCCTTTTGACACATTGGAATGCTCAAGTGTGCCTTAAGGGGTCGTAGGACCCCTTAAGGCACACTTGAGCATTCCAATGTGTCAAAAGGGGTCATGAGGACTCCCTAGGGGTCCTAGTATGCCTTATCACATGTTAGGACCCCTAGGGAGCCCCCGTGACCCCTTTTGACACATTGGAATGCTCAAGTTTGTCTTAAGGGGTCCCTTTTGACACATTGGAATGCTCAAGTTTGTCCCTTTTGACACATTGGAATGCTCAAGTTTGTCTTAAGGGGTCCTAAGACCCCTTAAGACAAACTTGAGCATTCCAATGTGTCAAAAGGGGTCACGGGGGCTCCCTAGGGGTCCTAGTACACCTTATCACGCATTAGGACCCCTAGGGAGCCTCCGTGACCCCTTTTGACACATTGTAATGCTCAAGTTTGTCTTAAGGGGTCTTTAAGGGGTCTTAGGACCCCTTAAGACAAACTTGAGCGTTCTAATGTGTCAAAAGGGGTCACGGGGGCTCCCTAGGGGTCCTAATGCATGATAAGGCGTACTAGGACCCCTAGGGAGCCCCCGTGACCCCTTTTGACACATTGGAATGCTCAAGTGTGCTTTAGAGGCATTAGGACCCCTAGGGAGCCCCCGTGACCCCTTTTGACACATTGGAATGCTCAAGTTTGTCTTAAGGGGTCCTAATACCCCTTAAGACAAACTTGAGCATTCCAATGTGTCAAAAGGGGTCACGGGGGATCCCTAGGGGTCTTAGTATGCCTTATCATGCGTTAGGACCCCTAGGGAGCCCCCATGACCCCTTTTGACACTTTGGAATGCTCAAGTTTGTCTTAAGGGGTCCTAAGACCCCTTAAGACAAACTTGAGCATTCCAATGTGTCAAAAGGGATCACGGGGGCTCCCTAGGGGTCCTAGTACACCTTATCATGTGTTAGGACCCCTAAGGAGCCCCCGTGACCCCTTTTGACACATTAGAACACTCAAGTGTGCCTTAAGGGGTTGTAGGACCGCTTAAGGCACACTTGAGCATTCCAACATGTCAAAAGGGGTCATGGGGGCTCCCTAGGGGTCCTAGTATGCCTTATCATGCGTTAGGACCCCTAGGGAGCCCCCATGACCCCTTTTGACACATTGGAATGCTCAAGTTTGTCTTAAGGGGTCCTAAGACCCCTTAAAGACCCCTTAAGACAAACTTGAGCATTCCAATGTGTCAAAAGGGGTCATAGGGGCTCCCTAGGGGTCCTAACACGTGATAAGGTGTACTAGGACCCCTAGGGAGCCCCCATGACCCCTTTTGACACATTGGAATGCTCAAGTGTGTCTTAAGGGGTCCTACGACCCCTTAAGATACACTTGAGCATTCCAATGTGTCAAAAGGGGTCACTACGACCCCTTAAGACACACTTGAGCATTCCAATGTGTCAAAAGGGGTCACAGGGACTCCCTAGGGGTCCTAACATGTGATAAGTGTACTAGGACCCCTAGGGAGTCATCGTGACCCCTTTTGACACATTGGAATGCTCAAGTGTGTCTTAAGGGGTCGTAGGACCCCTTAAGACACACTTGAGCATTCCAATGTGTCAAAAGGGGTCACAACAACTCCCTAGGGGTCCTAGTATGCCTTATCACGTGTTAGGACCCCTAGGGAGTCTCCGTGACCCCTTTTGACACATTGGAATGCTCAAGTGTGCCTTAAGGGATCATAGGACCCCTTAAGGCACACTTGGAATGCTTAAGTGTTCCTTAAGGGATCGTACGACCCCTTAAGACAAACTTGAGCATTCCGATGTGTCAAAAGGAGTCACGGGGGCTCCCTAGGGGTCCTAACGCGTGATAAGGTGTACTAGGACCCCTAGGGAGCCCTCGTGACCCCTTTTGACACATTGGAACGCTCAAGTGTGCCTTAAGGCACACTTGAGTGTTCCAATGTGTCAAAAGAGGTCAGGGAGCCCCCGTGACCCCTTTTGACACATTGGAATGCTCAAGTGTGCCTTAAGGCACACTTGAGCGTTCCAATGTGTCAAAAGGGGTCACAGGGGCTCCCTAGGGGTCCTAGTACGCCTTATCACATGTTAGGACCCCTTAAGGCACACTTGAGAGTTCCAATGTGTCAAAAGGGGTCACGGGGGCTCCCTAGGGGTCCTAGTACACCTTATCACGCGTTAGGACCCCTAGGGAGCCCTCGTGACCCCTTTTGACACATTGGAATGCTCAAGTTTGTCGTAAGGGGTATTAGGACCCCTTAAGACAAACTTAAGCATTCCAATGTGTCAAAAGGGGTCATGAGGGCTCCCTAGGGGTCTTAGTATGCGTTATCACGTGTTAGGACCCCTAGGGAGCCCCCGTGACCCCTTTTGACACATTGGACGGCTCAAGTTTGTCTTAAGGGGTCCTAAGACCCCTTAAGACAAACTTGAGCATTCCAATGTGTCAAAAGGGGTCATGGGGGCTCCCTAGGGGTCCTAGTATGCCTTATCATGTGTTATGACCCCTAAGGAGCCCCATGACTCCTTTTGACACATTGGAACACTCAAGTTTGTCTTAAGGGGTCCTAAGACCCCTTAAGACAAACTTGAGCATTCCAATGTGTCAAAAGGGGTCACGGGGGCTCCCTAGGGGTCCTAGTATGCCCTATCATGTGTTAGGACCCCTAGGGAGTCCCCGTGATCCCTTTTGACACATTGGAATGCTCAAGTGTGCTTTAAGGGGTCGTAGGACCCCTCAAGGCACACTTGAGCATTCCAATGTGTCAAAAGGGGTCACGGGGACTCCCTAGGGGTCCTAGTATGCCTTATCATGTGTTAGGACCCCTAGGGAGTCATCGTGACCCCTTTTGACACATTGGAACGCTCAAGTGTGGCTTAAGGGGTCCCCTTTGGACACAATTGAATGCTCAAGTGTGACACACTTGAGCATTCAATTGTGTCCAAAGGGGACCCCTTAAGCCACACTTGAGCATTCCAATGTGTCAAAAGGGGTCACGGGGACTCCCTAGGGGTCCTAGTATGTGTTAGGACCCCTAGGGAGTCCCTCTGACCCCTTTTGACACATTGGAACTCTCAAGTGTGCCTTAAGGGGTCCTACAACCCCTTAAGGCACACTTGAGCATTCCAATGTGTCAAAAGGGGTTAGGGGGGACTCCCTAGGGGTCCTAGTACGCCTTATCACGCGTTAGGACCCCTAGCGAGTCCCAGTGACCCCTTTTGACACATTGCAACGCTCAAGTGTGTCTTCAAGGGTTCTAAGAGCCCTTAAGACACACTTGAGCATTGCAATGTGTCAAAAGGGGTCACGGGGGCTCCCTAGGGGTCCTAGTACACCTTATCACATGTTAGGACCCCTAGGGAGTCCCCCTGACCCCTTTTGAGATATTGGAACACTCAAGTGTGCCTTAAGGGGTCGTAGGACCCCTTAAGGCACACTTGAGCATTCTAATGTGTCAAAAGGGGTCACGGGGACTCCCTAGGGGTCCTAGTATGCCTTATCACGTGTTAGGGCCCCTAGGGAGTCCCCATGACCCCTTATCACGCGTTAGGACCCCTAGGGAGTCTCTCTCTGCCTCCAGTGAACTATTCTTCAAAGCCTCCATTTCTGCATAGCTAGGGTTTACGACGCCTGTAAAAGGCACATTTAATACAAAGATTTAGTTGACCACATTAGTATATATATAATATACATTATATATATCATATGCCTCTTATATATATATATATATATAATATACATTATATATATCATATGCCTCTTATATATATATATATATATATGTAAAAGTTCAATTGTTTTCATTTGCTCTTGCCATTTTTTCATCAGCCGGGGAATATCGAGTACTCGATATTTTTGGGTACCTGATTTTTGCCAAGCAATATTTGACCAAAATATTCCCTGTCCCCACAGAGCAGACAATCAGGGGATTTTATACTTTTTTCACGCGTTGCAAAACAAAAAACGTGATTTGGGGCCCATTGTTTGATTTTTGTTGACTTGTGGTCTCGCCATGGGAAGCACCAATCATCGAAAGGCTAAACGCAAGAGGAAGCTGACAGATGATGAAATTCAGGCATATAGGGAAAATGATAAGGAAAATCACCGAAGAAGGAGAGAAGGTATGTTAAACATTAATCAAGGTGACCCCGTAAATGTAGTTGTAAGTGAAGAGGATGTTCAATTTGAAAATGCATAGATGGAGATTGAAAATGTAGACTTTGGGAATGAAAATGTTGCACAAGAACCACATGAATGTTATACATCTCCAAATTATATGCGAAATGAAGTCCCTTGTAAGAAAGATAATCAATCTTCAAATTTGGGGCTTTCAAGAACACCTAAATGGTTAATTGAAATTGAGAACATTAAGAATAATTGGGAAGGAAAGAGGTCACATAGAACCATTAGGTTGTGGGCTTCAAGACTTTATGATCAATTTTTTCGAAACAAGACATTGGTTGCGAAATGTTAAATTTTTGTGCAGTTGTTAAAGATGCAAAAGATGAGACCTGTGCTTGTGAAATTGAAGATTCGTGTGAACAAGAAAATGGAGAGAAATGCCATTGTTGTAAAGAATCTTTTCAATGCTCTCAATAGCATTGGGAAGACTAGCAGAGAAAAAGACAAGAGAGTTTCTCGGAGGGTTATTACAACCTCCTTAGTAAGTCATCAGTTGAGAAAGGCTCGTTTGATGAGACAAACTTGTGTTGACTTCAATATAGACTGTAAAACTTTGGGTAGAGCACTTGCAAGAAGAGAAAGACTTGATGATTCACTTCAAATTGATACATGGGCTTATTGTGGGAGATACACTCTAGTTATAGCACCAAGCATCCAATCAAAACACAGAGGCATTAACACTTGTGTTGCAATAAGATCCAGATGGCACTATTCTATAAGAATAGATCCATTTTGAAAGATATAGAGCGCCAAGTAACATGGACTTTCATAACAAAATATTACTAAGGCACTCACAAAGGGATACTTTAATGTATTCAAGAAAGAAGATGTGGATAGACACATCCTCAAGAATTAGTTATTATAATAGGAAAGAAACTAACCGAAAGGGGAAAATAAGTAAGGCTCGTAGAGAAGATTTTGGGGGTTCCAGATTCTGCCTGACCCGAGAGACTTTGTGCCAGGGGAGGGATAGATTAGGATTTTTATTGTAATGTAGGGAAAGAGGGATTTTATTTTCAGATAATGATTAATGTACATGAACAAAAAAATCTTTATTGTTTTGCTGTGTTTAAAGAAGGATATGTCAGCATATTAAAACTTTGATTTTAGATGCTCACTTTCTAATTGATATTCATCTTTGAATGATATTGGTTTCTTTTGAATGCGTATCTATTACGTCTGATCATCAACACGATCATCTATGGACTTTATGCTATAGTTTTTCGTGTATTTGGAAAGAACCATTCGTCTTTCTCTCTTATTTTCTTTCTATAATGCATTGTTTAGGCAAATGAAATTTGTAGCGTTTACTATCCTTTTCTTTTTAGTAAATTAGTCCCTTCACGTCTATCTCATGTTTACGAATAGATGTTTGTAAGCCTTTATTGCTTTCAGGTTAAAAGCATTATCATTTATAGTTTAGTTGATTCATTGTAAATCCTACACGGGGAGCTGTACCCAGATAATTCAAAGGGCGCTTACGCTTCTCAATAGCGAAGTGACCCAACTGTTGGTGTTGGTTGAGTCTTTTTGTTTGGGCTTTAAGGGTCATTTTGTAAGCATTTCTTTCAAAGACAAATCTGTTCACCAACAAGAAGTTAAACCTCAAACATAATAAGCTCCATGAACAGGGTATGCCAGAGTAAAGAAAAACAAATGTAACTTCAACAAGATATAATTTAAATCATAATGATAATCATAGTCAAGATATAACTTCAGCATTCAATTCCATAAACATGAATAATAAATATGTATATACAAAAGATGACACAAATATAACATATAAATGAACATGTTCTATATATGTATTAAATGTATCAAAAGTATGTCCATATACAAATATGGCACATGCCATTTCAAAATGTCTACAAAATCAATGTTTTAAGGTGTACAATGTGGCATATATGCCATCTCAAAATGTGCCAAGTGTCATCTCTAAATGACCACAAAACTAAAATTGCATCCTATGTTTTAGGGGGATCATCAAAATGTAGCCTCTTTGAATAAGTGTTGGGCTCTGATTGATCCTGCATAAAAAATGAGTTTAAACCAAAGTTAGATTGCTTACTTTATATGATTTGTACATATATATATAATTCATAATTTTCAAACACTAATTTAATTAAAATTATAATTGAATACAAATAAATTTGTACCTGGTCTCCCGATCGCTTACCACGATCAAGTGTCCTAGCATAAGTCCTGGGTAGCGAAGGGACCATGCCAACAATACCAACTCTGACCTATAAATATATATTTGCAATAATGAGATTAGTAGACTGGTGCAACATAGAGTAATACATCTATAAAATAGGATGATAGCATAATAAAATTACAAATTGATTGAACTAAAATTAAAACTTACATCTGGTGATCCCTCCTCTGGAATAGTGGGCTGGGTCAACAAAGAAATGAAAGATTCTCGCGGGACCTCCCTCACAGTCGGAGTAACCTATGAGAGTAAAAAGATTGTCAATTATATATCAATGTACTTCATCATAGCAACCCTAGTTATAAAATACAAATAACAATATGTAAAAGTCTACGTACAATTGGGCTATCACTGAATTGAGACGCCTGTAACCCTACACCGCTGAACCAGTGTTGGGACATCATCAGTAGCCACACACTATACAATAAAGTGCAAGTAAAATATTTATTACTACACACAAGTGGCATACATATGCATGCATAATTAATCTTAAACAATTAACTACCTTTCTTTTGTCGACACCTGATGAAGGAACCCCCTCACGCCCCCCCTGACGTCGGCTGTAGCCTGCAAGAACACAATAAGATGACAATATATATTAGTAAATGTATGAATTTTATTGCTCTAATTGATAGAGATTTAAGCATGTACACCAAATGATATAAAAAAAAACTAATGGGTACATAATTTATAATATAATGTATAGTCATCGAGGCCAAATGAAATGGCCGAAAGTGTCGACTCATCCACCTGTCTCACCTCCTCCTGTGTCATCAACTGAACATAAATGGAAAAAACATATATACATAAGTGCATGCAATCATTAAAACTAATCTAAATAAATAAATTATTTTTAAATTAAATAAGTCATGTGACAAATTTATTTATAATGTTTACTCTTACCGTATCAATAGGAGTCAATGGCTTTACGTGCACCTCCTGAGCACTCTCATGAGATGTAGATGCTCCATGAGGTGCTGCAACCTCTGCAGCAGCCTCTCCTGTATCTCCCTCATCAATATCATGAAATTGATATATATCAGACTTAGTAAGTGTTCCGAGGCACATATGCCTACACATAATGCACATATGGGGCTCGCATACATGTGAACTCTGACGAGATGTCGATGCGCCAACAACATTCGCATGAGGCAACACTGACCGAGTCTGTGTGATCAACTGATCACTCAGTAAATGAATGGCCCTAATTGTCTGTTCAGCAGCCTCTCTAATGATATCAGGATGCTGCACTGGAGGAGGGGGTGCAACATCAGTGGGGGACAAAGGTAGTGGCCTTTCGGTGCTAGGAAGATGGCCTAGTCTGAGGAGCTCGTCTGCCTACGCCCATGTTGGGCCTCATACTCCAATAATCAACATGTTGACCAAGCACAAACTCAGCATACAATTTTTTAAGGAAATAAAATGGGACATCCAAATTGCTATGTGGTGGTTTATCAAAAACCATCCACCAACGATCCCAAAAGTTTGTGCACATTGCTTCATTTGCGCACCATTTTATTGATAATTTGGGCTTTTTGGGGTCAACTGGTATTCTGATTTTAGGATTGACAAAAAGGGCGACTATATTTTCCTTAGTTATATTAAGGGTCTCAATCCCATCATGGTCAAGCCCGTCATCAAATTGGTCATGCATATCATCACACCAATGAAGAGCAACATTATGTTGCTGCGTGAGTGTGTCAATATTTCCAACAATTATATTTAGTGTGGCAAGCATGGGAGCTAATGTAGGTATATTTTGATACGTGTTTTGGAAACCTCGTATTGTGTTCAAATTTTCTTGTATCAAATCTTGTAAAGATTTAGGGTTTAGATATGGGGGATTGTTTTCAAGATTGCTATTTGGAGGGTTATTTTCTTCATTGTTGTCAGCCATGCCTGATTAAATAAAAAACAAATCTAAGTTTCAAATATTATTACAAATATAAATACAAAACCCTATTTAAAAAAAAAACACTACATTTAGAATGAAAATGAAATAAATTAATAAAAATATACAATTAACTACTTACCGAATATGCTCGAAGTCGAATTTGGGGTTTCCAATATCAGGTATCCGAAAATATATCGGGTATCAGAAAATTGTGGTTAGAAATTCATAGAATCGCGCTAGGAAATGAAGAATAGGGCTCGCGGGTGTTGGATATATGCCACAATTATTGGGTACCCAAAACTATCGCGTACCTGATAATATCGAGTACCCGATATTTTTGGGTACCCGATTAGGCATGTGCTTTGGTGGCAGGTTTGCCTAGATGTACTGACACCCAGGCCTACTAAAAAGTCAACAAGCACTTTCATGCGCTTTTGGATGAGTGAAAAGTGAATATTTTTCACATCGCCACTTTTTGGCCCCTCATTTTCTTGCACATACCCTGAATGCATCTTCTTTATTTAATGTTTTGTAATGCATAAAGCTACACTGTATAGTTTCAATTGATAAATTTTATAAGTTCATTCATGACATTGAGCTCAAATTGATAAATAATTATGTTATTTTCAACATAACAAATCATCTTTATTGGGTTACTTTACTCAAATAATGAAAATTTGTAAATATATAGAATAAATTTTGTTATTATATAGACTTACATATAATAATTATCTACATTTCACTTAGTTTTAAAGACACAATGTGAATAGTTTTGAGTTCTTAATAAACGTTAGATTTTATAATTTAAAAAATGACATTAACAATCTTAGGGAGCTCGTGAAATAAAAACCACATAACATGATTAGTTTTGACATAAAAAAATATTGTATTGAAAATTGAATTAATAAAAAAAATTGTTATTGGGTTTTTGGTCTATTTATGAAATTGATTAACTTTGAATGAGCTCATTAGGAATGAAGGCCTGAATACAAGACTTCTAAACAAAAGATACAATAAAAAAATATTGTATTGAAAATTGAATTAATAAAAAAATTGTTATAGGGTTTTTGGTCTACTTATGAAATTGATTAACTTTGAATGAGCTCATTAGGAACGAAGGCCTAAATACAAGACATCCAATACCATAAAAGATAACATTGAGATTGTATCCTAATTAGTTTAGTAGAAAAAATACTCCCGTACATAACTTTTAACAAAAGAAATATCAGTATGGGCCATCACCCTTGATTTTGTTGCTTTTATATATAAAAAATGAAAGAAATATCAATTTAAATGCAAGTCTTAAATTAAATGCAAAAATAATCTAAATTTAATATAACGTTATTTGTCAAAATAAATTATAAAATAAATCTAGCTCATAAAAAACCATCGAACTGAGTTGAATTGAGTTGTAGGCAATTTTATAAAGTATACTTTAATTAGCTAATAGGCTATTTGTCGGAGCTTTGCTCCCTAAAAATAATTTTCCTCTCACAAATTTTTGTAACTTGGAATTGAAGAGAATTGTAAATAGTTATGAAATTTTTATTATGAATCAATGACTTGATACATGGTTAATCGAATTAATTAGATATTGTATATCTAAACATTATTAGAAGATATTTCTTGTCGAGTGTAGTTAACATATTAAAGTATAGGAAACATCTATAATGTTTTGGTAACTTTCAATGCAATTTGGTTCCATAAGCTTTTTCGGTAATTTTTGTGATTAAAACTTTTTGGAGGTTTTACTTTAGGATCAGATTTATTTGAGGAGTTTGGTCTCTTTCAATATTGGGCTTTGAGAGTGAGGTGTTGAGTAATTTCTGAGAATTTGAGACTGTTTCATTGAATTTCTTTTGTTTGTTTGTCGTGAGGTATAATTAAAGTTTAGTTTCACCTTTGTTTAGTGTTTAGAAATTATAGTATCATTTTACCTTTTATTTTCCATCATTTGGAAAAAATAATTCAAATCTTCTAATGTAATAATGATTGTTCTGAAATTTTGGTTCCAAACATTATAACTACAAATGTTGCATATTAAGGATCTGCTAATCTATTTATCTTCGTAGGCTTACCTTCCATTTGTGGACATTTTCCCCCCCTTCACTGTTGACTACCTTTTGGAATTACCTTGGTATTTTCCAGGTGGTTGGATTAAGCATTTGTGTCACCTCTTTGCAATTTGATTTAACACACTGCACATGTTAATTGTTGGTTAGCGATTTACTAGAGACATTTCACCCTTTCTCTTCAACATATTTCTAATTTCTTCTCCAATGAATTTGTTTTAAATACACTATTATGAAAAAAGAATTTATAAACTCTAATTATTGTAGTTGCATTTAAATCAAGGTATATCTTATAGATTCAAATTTTAAAGTCTCGCTCCATTCATTTCATAGTTTGCAAAACTAAAATGCAGTGTCATGTATTATATTAATATATTGGAAGGTTTCAACAATCGAAATGAAATTGTTGGTCCTTTCCTCATCACAATTTGTTCTTCATGTGGCATAGAGTTTGTAAGTGAAAATCAAATCCCCTATCGGCTTATTGTTGCATGTAGAAAAGCATACAACTGCTACATTCATGAAAAAAATTTATTCCAAAATGAAACTTCAGCAAAGTATGCTTTTGGAAACTAAACAATAAAGAAACATGCATTTTTCACCAAAGGAACATGGCGGGAAGCTACCGAGTTTAATTTCCCTAGTAGCGCAACTCAAACTCTATTGTTGTCCTGGATAGGGTTTGGAAGTGCAGGTCCAAGCAATTTGGGGATTGATTCTAGGCAGGTGAGGGGGTTCGTAGCACAACTCAATCTCTGTGGTTGTCCTTGCTAGGGTATAGAACTGTAGGTCCAAGCTTTAACAGGTAAGAATTTTCCCATCATTTTGGTGGGCTCTGTCTATATTTCTATGTTTTTAGATGCTCAGCCTTAGCTTTGCAAAAATCCTAGAATATAAGCGAAGAAATATATGCCTTGAGTTTATTTTATAGACCGTAGCACATGCATTGTTACGATTTCATGTTCTGTATAGATGTTTCTATAAATGTAGAGTCCTATCAAAGATTTATGGTTGTGGATTTAAAATCCTTAAAATCCTCAAACCCTAGCATATGAGACTGGTTTTATCCTACTTTCTTTTCTGTAAAATTCATTCTCGAGTTTAGTTTAGTTTTTGGAGAATTTATACTTTTTCTCATACTTTGTTGCTTCTCACACACCTTACTCTATTTGTTCTTCTACTGAAATGTACACTTTGTGGGTTTTTCGAAAAAAAAAAGTGCATTATAATAGGGTTTCATCTTTCATGTAACTATGGTTAGAAACTTAAAACCCTCCATATGGAACCCTTATCATTGTTGTGATCATTTGCTTGGAGTATTTTTGAACAAATGAGTTATTTTTTTTATGTATATTGGAGAGGAAACAACTTCACGATGAACATAGATCTATACTCTATAACTTTGGCATTGTCATCTACATTGGATCGTTTTGTTCTTAACAATAGTAACATATTTTGCTCAATTTTGCAAACACCATGATCTCCTCATATGACACATTCATAACCTTGACTGTCAGATCATTAAATGTTTAAAATACTGATTGTGATTATGTATCACTGTTATATTATAATCTCACTGTTAATTTCATATGCTACTATTTTTTAGCAGCATTACCTTTATTTTGTACATCACTATTTTGTGTTGAAATTGATGTTCTTTGTTGATGTGCATGCTTTTATTGTTCTCACTATTTTCAAGATCATTTCAAATACCAGTGTTCTATTGCAATATTGCTGATGTTATTTATATGTAGCATTGAAATCATAATGTATCACTTAGCATCTTGATCTTTCTATAGTTTGACATATTTGTCGATTGTCTTATGTTCATTGTCTTTAATTTGAAATGGAAAATCATTAGTTTTAATCTAAGTTGTCAGTTCGGGTTCGGGTGCGTATGTGGACGTGGGTATGAGAACTCAGTACATAGATACATGAATTTTTTTTAGGGTTTTAGGTGCATTTGGGTATGTTTATGTATATATATATATACAGAAAAATGCAAAAAATATACAACATTAAATCATTTGATAGTATGATACTTGATCATTGATCAAAATAATATTAAATGCCAATTGATAGTTTACAAATATACAAATATGCCATATCATATATGTTTATGTTCATGATTCTAATGAAAATCAGAAAATTGGTTACAAGATTTTGTCACTAATGTTGACATAAAACAATGTCAAACTTACTAATTAAATTTTCAAAATTCACTTTGCTGGAGAGAGATTGTCATTGTAAGTTGAACTTCCAAGGGTTCTATTATTCTTTTAGGTGGCCTTTACCTGTGTGGACCAAAAACATGAACAATGATTATGATAATTAAAACTATAACAATTTATTATTAGAATTTTTGGCATAATTGCCACATATGGATGGAAGAAGAAAAAAATAGATAATGCACAAAATAATGAAAGTTGGTGGGGCCGAATTATCTACAATTAGCTTTCTAAATAGAGTATATCAGAACCTTAAGTAACTCAATTACAAATGAACAATAACAGGAGCCTTCCTCAAGAGTAGGCTGAAAACGTTCTAGGAGTATGCCAGTATTACTTGTTTTACGTCTAGACTTGTTAACACTTGAAATTTCAAGATATCAACTAAGAATACGAGGAAAATTTAATACTAAAGAAATTTTCAAAATTTTTTTTTTTTTGGAAAGTTTCTATGACAGAGTAGATAATTTATACTATGGGACCTTTTTACCTACAATTTGTTTTCTTCATTTCTTTCAGCAAGATCCTCTTAATAAATATTGTAAAGACCCTAGGTAAGTACAATAGTTTGGTGCTGGTAATCTCTATGTAATTGATTGTAGTAAATCCTACTTAAAATAGAGGCAATTATTTAGTGGTTGGTCCTAAAAAGTGAGTTCAAATCTTGGAAATTTATGGATTACATTGGATCTATTACAAATTGTTAAGGATCACTAACTGTTCCTAATCAAAGAACTTATGTGATAATCTCTCTGCATATGCTAAGGCTGCCAATTCCATATATTTATGCTCAAACTGTGGTTTGAACATTTCTATACATCAGTTTTATGAAATTCTAACCAAAACGAGCTTTAATTTAGTGGTCATTATTATGTTTTTTCCAGTGCAAGTCCAATCTCATTCTTTTTCTTGGCAAATCCTTCTTTAGTCTGAGTAGTGTGAGCATAATCCAGAGATTTGATGCAGTAATTTGTGTTATAGATCTGCTTATTAATAGCCTTCTTAGACCAGTCCTAGTTTCTTCACAGATGATATTATTGAATTTGATCAAGGGAAGATATCTATAGGCATAAAAATTTATAATCTTAATTAATTAGATGTTTTGGGGACTATATGAAACTTTTGGAAGATTTTAGTTTTCATTAAATTTAGAAAGAATGCAGCTATTGTTCTGGAAGGTTAGTTGGCTCAGCTGAGAATCATATGTAGCTTCTGCATATATTTTAGCAAAGTGTGGTTGGTTGGTCTGTAAATATGTTTTTCTCCACCTTTGCTCCAGTTTCAAAAATCTCTTTCTCAAGGTCTGTCCACTTTCCAGTTGCAGTGCTCATGTCTTTCTCTGTACAATATCATCCAGCATCCCAAATACCATCATTCTCCACGTGTTGATCTCCTCTACTACATCATGGTCTAGTATTTCACCCTCTAAACATGTTGGACCTTTTATCCATGTTATATAACCTCCCTTGTACCTACCAATGTATTTTGAACATAAACATTCCTTCACACAATAAAAAAGAAGCCTTTTATTCAGCCATGGCCCCTGTGCGTTCTTATACCTGAAATCACAACAACTATTCTTCAAATGGTTTGAAGAATGATCACCAGATGATGATTCTTGGGTTTACAATTCATCAAACAAGTTAGGATCTACAAGGAATTCCGGTACATCTTCCTCTCTTAGTAAACCTTCATCTTCAGACATTAGTTCTGCATTGCATATGATCTCCCTTACATAATCAAGCTCTTGATCTTCAAGACATGCAGGCTCAGCTTTTTCCAAGTCAATTAAGGAAGGATTAATCTTGTGTAATCTTGTAATATCCAAAATTGCATCCGTTATTTTCTCAGTTTTGACAAGTTCAAATTTTGCAGAGGAAGAAGAATCGTAGATTTCTGCATCACCGTCCAATTCAAAGTGTCCATCTATCAGATAGGCTTGATCTTTTCTACTTTCTACTGATGAACATAAGGGTTTCTTTGTGGGGGAAACTTTAGCTACAAAATAATCACTTTTTATCATTTCAGTCTTCTTCCTGTCCTCCTTGTCTCTGCGCCCACTTGTGTGTGACCCAAAATTTATTGAGTTATTATTATTACTACACAAATTCCCAGTTACAATCCTATTTGGTATAGTATAGTATTTTGTTCCTTGAAAATTTGAATTTCTGTGAATGTGTCTTGAAGAACTTGAGGAAGACTTCCTAAAGAATCTTTTTTTTCTTTCTCATTGCAAAAATCGTTCTTACCCAACACCTTCTTCATATTTGTCAACTGATTGTTTGGTTTTCTTGCACACACATACATTCTTCTTGGAAACCCTGGGAGTTCCAGAGGGGCATTGTTTCTACTCATTCTTCCTTCCATTTTCTTTAGCATATTGTTTTTGTTCATTGGATATTATCTTCTCTTCTTTGATGCTTTTCTTTTTTTAAAGGTTGCAAGCATTACTTGAAGATGCATTCAGCGGTTCAGATCCCCTGCTCTGCACACTGACCTTTGCTTCCAAAGAAAGATAAATAGTTTTCTCTTTCTTTTTTACTTGGTTGGATATTGATGTCCCCCAATTTTTTTTCAACTCTCGATGCCACTCCAATACCATCTTTCTTTGGTGATGAAATGAGTATTTTTGACTTCCTCTTACTTGTTTCCTGAACCACACTTCCACTACTTCCTCTTGCTGGTGAAATAAATTTTCTTGAATTTTTCTCTAGAGTTGGATTTGAATTTTCAGTATCTTCTTTACCATTCTAGCTTTTATTCAATGCCTGACCCTTCAATAACTTAATGGCATCGGAATCAACACTCTTTCCCAGTGGCGCTTGAACCCAAGATAATCTTTTTGAAACTGTTCTCCTTTCATCTGCTTCCCATTCTTTCAGAAGAGGATGAGCTACTGATGATTGAATTGAAAAATTATTAACTCTATTATTTGTTTGTGTGACAAGTTCAACAATCTTTACAACAGCTTCCATCAAACGAGCTGCATTCTTTGCAGAAAGAAGCCCGAGACTTTTGATGGGAGATACTAATTTGTTATGGGCTTTTGAAGGAGAAAAAATTGATTTGAATGGAAAGGTATCCAGTTGAAACTTAGAATTTGGCCACTTCTCATACAATCCATTTTTTTTGCAGCTTCTTGGGCCTTGACTCAATAGACCTTTTAATCATTTCATTCATTTTTGCATGATGCTTTCCTGAAGAAAACTGGCTCGATTGTTCATCATGAAAGAAATCACTATATTTTCTCTGATTCATAAGCTCCGAAAGTGGCCTAAGCTCAGAAGGTTTGATATTACCATCCTTAGCAATTTTAGGAAGGTCACTCAGAGGCAAGGAATCAAGATCCATAAGCTTGGAAACAACACTTGGTTCCTTGGTGTTTTTTCCATTCCCCTCCTTCGAAGATGATCACTTAACACTCTCAGATGTGGAGAAGACACTGTTAGAATTCTTCTTTATGTTTAGGAAACTACCTCTGTTTTCATCTGCAATCAGAAGAAACTTTTCCATGGTAACTTCTCATCAATATACTTCTTTGACACCTACTTTATCTGTTCTGTTGGGAGAAGCCTCTTAGAGAATAACTTCTTGTCGGTGATTCTCTTGTTCCAATCAAACATCTGAAAGAAAACCCCTACACAGCCTATGAATGTTGCTGATGTTTATCTCCAACAGTTAAACTTGACAGCATTTTACCCGGTGTGTCATTCATTGTGACCTGTAAGGCCTACAATACAATCACCCTCCTGCAAAACAATCAATGTAAGAAATTTAAAATAGTATCCCAACTGAATGCAATGTCCCTAGATTTCTTAAAAGGATACCATCAAGCAGAAATTAGATGATATTGGGCTCTAGATTATATTTAACAAACTAGTACTGTGAACAAAACAAATACATTTATATATATATCTAGACCTACGAGAATTCATCACCAATCCAAAGTACTAGTCAAGACACTATGAATAAAGTACATACACACCGTATATATACATCTAGACGCCCATATTGTTTTGTTCACATTGTATATATATATCTAGAACTACGAGAATTCATCACCAATCCAAAGTACCAGGCAAGGCACTATGAATAAAGTACATACAAACTGTATATGTACATCTAGACACCCATATCAATGATGGGTTTTCATGGTCTGTGAACCCCATTTCAAAGCTCAAGCATTGGCTTCACGCAACCAGGAAAAAATTATGAGCAGGCCCTCAAAAATATCTCTCTTCTTCTGCTACAAGCAACCATTTTTTCCTGGCGTTTCATAACCCAAAAAATCCCATGATGGAAAAATACAGAATATTTATGGAGAACAGTCCCATTGATTGTTTTCTTTTTTTCAATAGTTATTGATCATATGGTTTTGTGTGTGTTTTGGAGTTTAGACTTCCAAGTTAGCAAAGCTAAGTTCTATTCTGTCTCACAAAATCTTCCTTTAATTAAATATTTTGGTAGATGCCAATACTTAAATTTCAAAGCTTCTATCTTGACCGGGCATGGAGGACATGGGGAAAGGTTGCTGAGTTTAGCTTCCAACCATGTGATGGCATTTCGTTGAACATTTCAAAATGAACCTCAACAAATCCATTTTGTGCAGATCCATAAATTCTCCAGTTTCATGAGGTGACATTTTTGAGGCATTTAGTCAAACAGATCATTGTCTTATTTGTGCTGCTCCATTTGCAATCATATATCTATTACAACATTTCCAAATATAGTACTTGCAAAACCTTCTTATCATTATGTTTTGAGAGACATCCATGCCTATTTGAAACCTCTGCAAGAAAAGGTCAGAGGGTTTCACTTTCCTCTTACTGATTGCATTCTCTTGAAAGTTTCTAAAATGTTTTCAACAAATCCATTTGTGCACAGGCCAAAAGCATTGTGTTCCATATTTTATTTGTTCTCTTGATGGATTATTGTGAAACAATTCACGTGCCTCATGTATGCTTCTACAAGCCGCATGCATGTTTGCCGTTACAATAAACTACTAGAAATATCTTACAAAATCTTTCACCCTACTTTGATGAACTATTATTCCCTCTCACGCAAACAAAAGATTTCCATTTTCATGATGTTTCTAGGGATTTTTCAGCACATCCATGTTTTTTAATGTATGTTGAAGAAGCTACATAATGGTGGTTACTAGTTCTTGGGATGAGTTTTAAAAGTTAGAAAGTTGGAGGAATGGATGCAAAAGTTAGGATTTGGGCTTTTTCAAAAGGAAAAATTTATAGTTTGGAGTCAAAAGGCGTGCAAATTTAAGGTTTTGGGAAATTTTGCACAAAAAGTTAATATTTTGGATTTCAAGATGCGAAATTTAGAGTTTGGAAAAAAAGGTGCACAAAGTTAAGGTTTTGGAAAAATAATTGTGAAAGTTAGTTATAAAGTTAAGGTTTAAGGTTGGAAAAGTGTGAAATTTAAGGTTTTTAAAACTTTTGCATACAAATGAAAATTGACTTGGAAATGATGGTTTTAAAACTTAACCACATTACTAATCAAATCTCAAAATTTTTAAATTTGAGTATTTGAAAATTGGCGAAACACATTAATGAAGTGTCATGTTATGTAGGAAAGAATATTTGATGTTTGATATGCAAAAAATAATACTTGAAGGATATTACAATTGTTCTATTTAAACTATGTTTTGATGATAATAGCAAGATAGTATGGGATATATCTAGAAGTTGGAAGTATACCAAGATAAATTTTTTTTAGGAAAGAGTATTTGAAGACCTTATGGGAGAAAGCTCTGCATTCCTTTGCATAAGATGATGGTGGATTGCAGTTTTGGTTCAACGACTATATATTATGAATATTGCAATATCACTTTTTTAGGTCCTCAATTGTTCTTTTGAAGAAGTTATGTAGTATCGATGGACATGGTCAAATGGTTCATGCAATGTTTTAGCTTAGATATTTTATGTTGGATTTCTTTGCAAGTGAAGATATCTTGTCCCAAGTGTGAGATTGTTGTTTGTGTTAGCTTATGTCCGACTCAACTAATTAAGGTGATTAGATTTGAGTTTTATTGGTCTAGATATAGAATGAGGCAAGATTTGATAGGTTAAGAGTGATCATCTCATAGTGTTCTATTCTTTGCATGACATCATGTTCTTCAAAGAATGTTATTGGGGTGTTTGGTTACATGTTTTTAATTCCTTTCTACACATTACATTTGGGGTCGGCTTTGTAGAATGTTGTGATGTGTACAACTTGTCCTTGTGGGAAATATATGTTGATCTGGTGTATAGGGGTATTTCCTTAGCCTCATTTTATTTTTTTGGGCATCCATATTTTTTGTTAGGTCAAAATATAACATGAGATGTTTCATCTATGTTCTTTTCAAGTGTATTTGAAACAATCGTTGAACCTAGTCCTTTCAACAATTTACTTCCACTATTTTTTTCTCACAATAGATTTATGCACTTGAAAGTGGAATCAATTTAGCCATCATGACCTTAAAATAATTGAGTAGCTTTGACAGACTAAATCAATGCTTGGATAGAAATTCTCCTAGTGGACGTACAATTTAATGTTTTTCTATCAGATCATTCATGTAACTTACAATTCAATTCTACATCCCATAGGTGAAGCAAAGCAAAACAAAGTCAGTCATTTGAGATCCCTCAAATGTTGTTGGAACATTACAACAAAGCCTAGAGGCTTAGTTGGCTGCATACTATGCAAGTCGGGCAACTTATCAACAAGTTGTGAGTTTGCATCTATTTATGTCTTCTTCTTTTGGGTTCTTAAGTTGCATAATTATTACTGATTTTCTATGTATGGGTTATGCCTTTTGATATAGGAAAGCTACCTACCATAGCAAGAACAACAACCTCAAGCGGAAACTTCTTATAATGAGGTAATTTAAATGCTCTTTGTTTTCTTTCTAGCTGGGTGTATTCTATCTATATGTATTGTTTCTAATAATTTTGTAAGCTACACTGTACATTTTTGAAACTACTTGGTATTTGCAAGTTAAGATTTTCCCACTTTCAGAATTGTTATTATTACTTGTAGCTTCTTTCAATATATTTTTGTAGTTAGTTTGCTCCATAAATCTCTTTTTTTTAAATGAATTACATCTGAGACCAAAAACTTACACAACTTTTCCTTTTATTCTCACTTTTCATTTAGAGGGTATATATCACATTACTACACGAATTGATTAACTCTTTATTGTCATACTATTTTCCTATAATTTATGATTCAACCATTTCAAATTAGTATTAGTTTTCAAAAGTTTTCCATTGACTCTAATCATTTCTTCTGATTGCCCTTAGAGAATCCTTTAAAATGTTGTAACACAAAATTATATACATTTTGCATCATGCCAAAAGTTAAATGGTATTCGCTCAATGGAAGAGCATTTGTTTTACAAGCAAGAGGATGGTGGTTCGATTCCATTGTGCCCTAATACGACTAAATTAATGACTTAATATATGACTAAATTAATAACTAAATAAATGACTAAATCAATGACCAAATTAATGATTAAATCAATGACCAAACTAATGATCAAATCAATGACTAAAATAGTTTAGTCATAAATTTGGTCGCGAGATAAATGACCGGCAATAAATTACTAATGGTCACGTGACTAAGTTTAGTCATTTATCTACAATTTTTAGTAGTTTATTTAGTCATATATTGTTGTTTTTGTACTATTGCTTCGCCTCGGCATTTCCAGTTCGAAACAAGTTGTAGAATTGCTCGAAATTGCACACGGACACTAGAAATCAACATTTTCGAGATCTTCCCTACTTTGAGGTTAGTACTTTTCTGTCATTTATTTCAAATTTAAAGCATATTCTCTTCATATAGAAATATAAGGCCTTCTTCTTCATTCATATTCTTCGTAGATTGATTCAATTGTGCATTGACCTTTTGGTTGATCAATTTGGATCTCTCCTTTGGGAATTTGGATTTAGTAGTTGATCTCATATTTCCCACATATTTGAATAAGGTGAATGCATTCCATGTTTAACATTATTTAGAAAATTATCACATTTGATTGATTTAATCAAAGTAAAGCAAAAGTACGTGCCTTTTCTTCTTCTTTTCTTTATAGGGGTAAGAGATGTGTTACCAAATTAGACTCCTCCCAAGTCCTTTCAAATTATCAAGATCTGGCTGAGATAATATGTGCAAGAAGTGCACATGGAGCTTTTTCTTCCTCTTGGTTACTTTTTCTTCTCCAAACCTTAATAGACCCTTACTTCTTGTCTTCCTTATAAAACACATTTTGTAAAATCTTTCTATATGTATAGGCTTGTTACATTTAAAATACTTAACAACCTTATTTCTCAAGAATACATCTTATTTTTCTATGTACCTACATCTTTCATCCTTGTGAACAAAATCATAATAGTTATAACATTGTTGATTCATGAGAGAATTTATTCTATTTCTACAAATTGTAACTTTATGACATATGCATTACAACCATAATAGTAATCTTGAAAAGTATGATTATACCTGACTGTCTGATTGCACCAAGAATGTGAGGATATGAAAAACACTTATTTTTTTACTATTATTAACCTCTGATTTCAACTTCTCCTTAGGTACAACATTATGATAACCCAAATCAATCTTCTTTCTAGGAGTTTGCATGAATGAAAATTATTTTCCTTATGCAGTAGAAAACACTGTCTTATGTTCAAAACTATCTGAAGATCTTTGTCTAACCTCGTATCCCAATCCGATAGTATCCTTAGAATGCCTTTTCATACCTAACATCATATTCATCATATTAGTACTATGATCAAATATCTGATTATCCTTTGACTGATTCTTGACATGTTCAAGTTCTTTCCTTAACGCAACTACTTCACATTCAAGTTTTAACAATTCAATTTTTTAAACTTGCAAATCGGAACTTCACAAATCTTTTATCCTTGGAAGAGGGAATTTTTTTTTTTTTTTTCTAAAACCCGACATCCCGAAACTTACGGAAACTAAAATTTGGACTTGGGGTTAGGGATGAGGTAGTCTCTGCCATAGGTCAAGGTTGAGGTCGTCCTTGACCTAGGTCGGGGTTTAGGTCGTCCTTGACCCAGAAAGTCAAAATCTTTGATTTCTTAGAGGAAGTTGTCAGAAAGAGGTTGGAAATAGGGAAAGAGAAGTAGAACGGGGAGGAAACAACAAGATCCATGCAAAGATCCAATCAAGGCACTTGACATGACTTCAAACCACTTACTCGGAGGGCTAAACACTCTTATCATGGAAGTGCTTCCATTTTAAGATGATACACTAACAAAGAGTCATTATTGAGATTACTTTTCAAGGATGTAACTTCATGTTCTAGTTTATTGCACAATTCATTTTTGTATTTTAACCTTAGTTCCAATTCCTCTTTAATCCTTTTCTTATCAACCATTTGAATTTTTAGGAATTTAACAATCTTTTTAGCCTCATTGTAATTTTGTGTTACAACTTCATTCACATCAACACTTGCTTGTGAACATATCTTGAGATCTTGATTTTCCTTTCTAAGGTTCTTGATTACCTCTAGGGTTGAAACCAATTCTTCCTCAAGACAAATCACTCCTTCACCCTTTGTTTCTTGATCAGTAGGGGAATCAAACATCTCTACAACACGATCTTTAGTATCAATATTATTAGGTAAATTATGAACATCATTTGAATCTTATTTCCTTTTAGACATATCTTTCATCTTCTTATTTCTACACCTTTTTCCCATTGCATTCTACTACCAAGATCAAACCAATACTGATAGACCTGACATAGAGCAATGTAGTTTGACCCAGCACAAACAACTCAAAGCTAAAAAAAACTTCCATAAGACTACAATCAATCACTAGGACA
>BSBK01010771.1:360000-457500 GCA_027943335.1 Chamaecyparis obtusa | reverse complement strand
TTAGACCTTTCTCATCACTGAATCCATAGGATTCACATCTTCATCTTTGATTCTAAGCTGAGTGGTAGGACCTAACATTGAATCAACACTAGCACCATGATCTTTACTAAAAAGCTTTGACTTGTTGCTCCTAGCAGGTGACCTAGTAGAACTTTTGGTTAATCCCAACAAATTTTTAGCTTGATCATTCAACCTTTTGAACCCTTTAGTACTATATGATCCATGGTTGTGCAGTTCACTAAAACCACAACATTAATTCTATCATAGATTTTCATAATATCATCTTCTGGGGATTTAATTCTCTTCTCAGGATCATATTTAAGATCCTCAAAACCCTTTCACAAGTTAAGGGTAATAATAAGAATTATGTTTACTCTGTCATCATAAGGACACATCATCTATTTTACTTTAATTTTAAAATGAAATCTGGAACTTTTTCCTCAAATGATCATGTGATGTATCTGCTAGATGGCTGTAGTGCTTTTTAACTTTGTTCTCCTTGGTTACTACTAATCAAACGGTGCAAAAATGATATGATTCAAGGTGTTTTATCCATGACAAGGTAAGTGAATTCATTAATCACAGGTAGCTCAACTTCATACATTTTCCAGTCATAAATTTTGTGATCATAGAATATGAATCTCAAGGTCCTACGATAAAAAACATAAACTTCATTATGTCTATACATACCATATCTAAGCTCGCATGAGCTTATTCCACATAATCAGGGGCTGGATATTTTCTATTGTCTACATACAATTCTCCCCTTAAGGCCATGCGGCCTTCTAGGTCGATATAGAGATGTCAACATCATGCGAAGACATAGTAGTATCTACTGTCTCTCCCTGAACCAATGCCTTATTTAAATCCTTTACCTTCCATATCTTCTGATCATCTTAATTTTTTGTTTTCATGAAATGATTCTTAAACTCATCCATGTACTCATTTATACTTTTTCCATTGTCACCAATATTCTTTTGTATAACCATAGATGGTGGTCCTCTTCTATTTTCCATTCCATTATATCTGCAAAACTTTTCTACGTGTCCTAAGTTGTTGTATTTGAAACATCTAGGCGGTCTTTTGTTCTGATTAACCTGTAGCTTACAATACCTTGCAGTATGCCCAAGATTATTGAATTTATAACATGTGTTCTTGGATGTTGACTCCTCTATGATGTAATCTTGTTTTTTCTTTGACTGATCAAGTTTTCTACATTCTACTTTCTTATGTACATATGCATAATAGTTGTAACAATAACTGGTAAAGGGTTTCAAAGTACCTTTACTTTTGCAATCTCTCTTCATGTGTCCAACTTTGTTGCATCCAAATCATCTACTTCTGAAAGATCTGATCTGATATTTAGGTTCTTCGAGAGTAGGTCTATCTTTAGTCTTTGCTTCATGAGATTCTTCATTAGTCTTAGAACATTCACCTTCATTTTATCTAGTTCCAATCATGTCTCCTTTAGGTTTCCGTCTCTCTCTTTGTTCATAAATTTTATCACTTTCCATATGCAGTTTAGATCAATGTGTAATTTGGATTGAGGGAGTTCACCTTTTATGATCTAATTGTACTTTTCCAATTCCTAACATTTATCCTTGTAGTGATCAAGTTTAGTCTTCATTTGTCCTATCTTTACATTTGCTTCTTTTAGTGTCTCTTCAACTTTGTATCTTGCATCCTTTTCATGTTGAATTTCTTTAATCATGAGAAGATTGATTTGTTCCTTTTCTTGATCTAGCTTATTTACTTGGTCTGATGTATCATTGTCTGAATCTACTTTGATCTTATCCATAACATCTTGTCTCTGATTTTTTGAAATTTCAAGTTGTTCCTTTAATTTCTTGATGAAACCTTCTTCTCTTCTCAATTTGAATTTCAATTCACCATTCTTAGCCTTTTTTTTGTCCAGGTCATCAAGTGTTGCTTCAAAGTTCTCTTGCAAACTTTCTGAATCCATTATGATCTCCCTTAAGCTGTTAGACTTTCTCTCCAACGGCTAATAGCTCTGATACCAATTGTTAGGATTAAGTAATACTGAGAGGGGGGGGGGGGGGGTGAATCATTATTACAACACTTTAAATTAAATTTAAACCAATTGCAAATAAACCATATCAATGCTGAAATGAAAAGAATATAAACACATAACACATAACTCATAACACCATTATTTGTTTTCAAGGAAACCCTAACCAAGGGAAAACCCCAGTGGGGATGGTACCCACAACTATGCACTAAAATATTGAATTCTTGTTAGGGGATCTAGCCCTGTTAGGAGTTGAGTATTACATAGTACTTTTCCTTGTTAGAGGAATACAAAACTTTGTTAGGGGTATACAAAAACCCTGTTAAAAGTGTGGTGAGTTTATAGCTCTTACAATCAAAACTCTGTCACAAAAGTGTTCTTCAAGTAGTGAAAAATACAAGCATCTTCTATGCTTTGATAGTTCTACTTATAACTCTTTTAATCACAGATCTCGCATCTTCTATCTACCTTTACTAATCTCCCAAATTCACATCCATTTCTATCACATAGTTTCACACTTCTCACTTCCACAAAACACTTTATACTTATATCAATTCTTCCATCTAGACAACTCACAAATATAATACAAAACATAATAATTACTTATACAAATGATAAATTTAGAGTCGGCGATCTTGTATTACCAAAGTGTTAGAAATATACAACTTTCATCTGACTTAGCATGTTACCATACCATCTAGCCTTCCCTAAATCATCGTGAATGTTCATATGCCCTGTTTCACTATTTCTCTATCTTCGCATACCTTCATATCATTGTATCTTCCTGATATCAACACCAAAACACATGCGACCTTAACCGAAGGTCATACATATCCCAAAATGTCTTCCTATAACTTCGCAAGCCATAATACATTATATATCATCTTCGCTGACCAAAACAATACTGCAGAATACTATAACTCTGATTCTCTACTTAGTCATTTTCATGACTATGTCTCCAGTACCTATGCTCACTTCATTCGATCACTCCAGCATAAGCGTTTCCATAAATGAAAACCCTTAAGTGATCTATAGTGCTTTCAAAACATCACTTGCCAACACAATGATTCTTTATCCCTTATTTTAAGGAAATATAATTCTCTAAAGTTAGCTTGACAACAAAATGGTGAAAATAATAATGAAGAGACATTATTAACCCCCTATAAATGGAACTTAATCTTAGTTCATGAATATGCAAAATATATTAATAGATGTACCCATAAGACAATAAAAATATTATTGTTTAACTCTAATATTCAAGACCTACACAATATTGTTATACTTATTCTTTCAAGCTCTCATGTAATATGATACCATGTAATATTATGGAGCCTTGACACCATGTAATATTTTGTGTTATGATGCCATATAAACTTTTAACTAAATTTATACATCACAATCTAGATCTATTTAGAAAAGAAAAAATAAAACTTGCAGATGAAAGAGGAAAAATTTAGAGAAAGAATAAGAATGATGATTTTTCTTCATTAATTATAAGTGAATATGGGCTATAAGAAAGAATGGGAAATAGAATGTGAGGAAGGGATACCAGTTTCCAATAGAGACCACACTAAGTATATATTATAGGGAGTATAGTTTCTATTGGCATGATGCACTCCTTCCAAAAGTTGAGACATTTTTATGGCTTGTGTTAAATGATATAATTTTAAGTAGTGTCTAGTTGCAAAAATTGGGCATCGTTGGGACCTTTGCATGTGTTCTGTCTGAAATAGAATTGGAGGACACAAACCATTTGCTCCTAAATTGTGATTTTTCTCAAATATGTTGGAAATGGGTCTTGAATAAACTAGGATAAAAAGGCTCCCTATGTAAAACAATCAAAGAGCTATTGGTTGGTTGGCCACTTCTACATAAAGAATATTTTTTTCTATGATTTGGAGGATAATGCTTGCTATTGTGGCTTGGGGGATATGGTGAGAGATAAATAAAATGATCTTTAAGAATGGGATAATGTTAGTTGATGGTGTCTGTGACCTTATGGAAAAATCAATATCAGAAAACCTTAATTCACATAAAACTTATCAAAATCCTTGTCATCAACATTCACCTTTGATGATAATCTAATTTTGAATGTATGGCACCAAGTTAGTATTCCATTCAAGGGAGTTCTTGTGGGAAAGCTACCATCAGTGCAAATTAGAAAACAAGAAAAATGGGAAAGACCAAGGGAGAAATTTGTGAAGTTGAATTTTGAAAGGGGATCCAAATAATCATAACAAGGCTAATTAAAAAATATTGTAAGCTAGGAATTACATTATGTCCTATGGGAAGTTTGGAAACTCCTCCCAAGATTCAAAAGAATGAAAAATTAGTCACTGTTACAAAGAGGCAAACCAAATGGTAGACTGGCTTTCAAATGAGGTAGTTAAGTTAGAGCAGGGTTCACTAGAGTTTGATTCAAATAATATTTTGGGGATACTTAAGAATCAGAGCCTCCAACTAACTCAAGTAATCTAGATCAAGAGATTGGGTGGTCTGAAAGGGACTAGATAAGGTGCCTCTAACATATACCAAAAGGGATTCATTTAGCTTGATCCATGGAGTTTGGTTGTCAATCAAATTGGGATATAATCAGGAAGTGAGAGTCAGAGAATAAATCATTATTTGATCATGTGGCATATTAACCACATTAAGAACTAGGTGGATTTAAAAATGATGATGAATATTATGTAGGGATTGAGTACACCACTTTCATGGAGGTAAAGAATGGTCACTTTTAAGGAAAACTAATTATAAATTGAATAGGTAGAGTAAATAGCACAAGTATTCACATGTGTGGAAATGTAAGATGGGAACCTTGAGTTTGATTTGATAGAAGTGTGCTAGAATAAAACTCAGTGAATGACTAATCTCATGTATGAACAGATATGGTTTTAGATTTGATTTTGTGCTAAAATTTGAGGTTCAAAGGCATGAGTGGGAGATCTCTTCCCAATTCATTATCTGCAAAAGAAAATGAAGTTTGTTTTTCTATATGATGTCATGAAACTTGGACTTGCAATTATAGACAATAAGTATTTTCATAGGAAGATGGGTACATTATCAGAGGTTATTCCTGGAAACACAATAGTATCTTCCTTCAAAATGTTTGTTGCAATTTCTCTACTTATTCATTACAATATAGAGGATCCTTCATTTTTCCAACAGTTTGTTCCTCACTTCACGAGTGGGGCTTTCTAATGACACAAGTGCAGAAGAGAAGGATAAAGGGAAACATAAAGTGGGTGGCTTTTCTCTTTTGGAAAGACATTAGTTGGTTTTCTGTAGAATACAATCAGATATATGTTAGTGTAGCCAATATTATTCTAGATAATGGATAGGGCTTGTGGAGGATAGTTTGTATATAGATATTAGACATGTCTATTGATGTCTCTCTAGTAGGTCAGGTCTGGTTTTATTTTGTAGAGGCTGGTTGATGTGTTTCAAAGGTTTAGGATAGGAGGATAACCTCTTTTAGTAAAAACATGCATATGCTAGGATCTTGTTACATCTTTTGCACTATTTTGATGATCAATTTAAGGTATCAATCTATGACCCTTTATCAAAAAAACTAAAAACTTAAATAAGAATGATATTCCTTAATTAGCTTAAAAAATAAGCAACAACTATTCTATCCAAGCAACATAATTAATACTGGCAATAAAATACAAAGTTTCTACTTTCAAGAAAAAATCTTGGAACAAAACAAATAAAGCATAAAAGTTTCCACTGGCATATATCAACGTGTCCAATATTTTCTTACAATATTCTTTCTTAGAGATTAGAAAAATGTTAATGCTTTGAGTATAGCTGTATCTATACACAAGTTTTATGATGACGTTCCAAGAACACTCCCACTTTACATAACATTAGAGTATTTAATTTTTTCTTGAAATATATTTACAGGGCCAATTCATTTGTCTCTCACAAAACTAGAAAATCTTCAAGTTATGGGCCTTTCCTTCAATGATTTAATAGGTACAACACCAAGGAATTTTAAAGACATGAAAATGCTCAAGGATTTCAAATATATCTTCAAAACATTGATTGGAGAGGTTGCAATGGGTGATTTTTTACATAACTAGCTATATCAACACTTATGAACAACCTTGGTCTTTGTAGTGAAGGTAGAGATGGATAAAATATAGACATAAAAATATACTATAATAGAAGGAAATAAATAAGAACAAGCTGCAATGATGGAAACAAATACAAATCTTATTGATTGAGTTGAGTAAATAAGTCACCTCTTATTTATAGGGTATTTATCAATATTGATTTCACTCTATAACTCAACAACTTCTACATATGTGGAGAAAAAATCATTGCAAACATTAACAAATGTGCAAAAAAAATTTAGAGATCAAATTCAAATGACCAATTGTAAGCTCACAGACTTCACATGTAGTTAGTAGACTAGGAGACTTATAGAAACAATCCTCCTTTTCACCATGCAATATGAAGACATTTGAACTTAATTTCTTACTAAATTTTATATAACACAATGAATTTATAATAGTCAAAATATATACAATAGTTAAGGTTTAACTTTATATATATGTGGAGGAGAAGAATCTATTATCTTCCAACATTCCTCCTTACTTTAGTCTACTAACATCTTTGATGTAGGATATTTTAGTGGCCTTTTAAGATTTCAGTGTTTTTTTTAATAGAAATGTTTTTTTTTAATAATTTCAAAATATTGTTTCCAATATCAAAGTTTAGTTGGCATTTTATCTTATCTGAGTTATAGGAAGCTTCATAGAAAAAATCAGAATTTTAGGAGATGTTTTAAAAATTACCAAAAATGGCAAAAAAATAGTTTTTATGAAAAACTAGCAAAAAAGGTAATATCGGATTTGTACTTAAATTAGTGTTTTCTCTAATTGCAGCTGAGAAGCAGTTGGAAGAATAATAATGCAGGATTGTAATTTTGAAAATCTTCTATGGTTTTTTTTTCTCTTGTATTTTTATTAACTGTTTAAAAAAAATTCGTTGCATCATTTGGTATCAGAGCTTAGAAGGTCTGGATAAGAGAGTTTGGTGTTTGTGCAGGTTGAAAAGAGAACCTGAATGGAAAAAGAATAGGTAGAGAAGAGAAAACACCTAGAGGTGAGGAAAAGACAAAGTCGAAGCAAGGTAAAAGTGACTTGCTTGAAGAGATGGAATTGTTGAAGAGGTGCTTGCAGAGTGAGGGCTCACTAAAGTAGAAACAAGAAAAAAAAGAGAAGAGGAAAGACACAAGTGCGAAGACGAAAGATGAAAATGCAAGTTTAGAACTTTTTAAGCAGGAGATACAAAGGTTGGATGAAGCCTTAAAAGAATCGGTGACAAGATTTTCCCTAGAGATGTAAAAATGATGCCTACCAGTTAACAAGAAGATGACATGGCCCATTAGAAAGATTATTCAAAAGAGTAAAATGAAAGAAAGGACAAAAAAAATAGAGGAAGAGGTAGAAAATAAAATGGTGGGTATACCTATGATTGTTTTGACATCAAGAATTGAAGAAGACAAGGTAAATATAGTTGCAGATGAATCTTCCTATCATTTTCAATTATTTAATTATGATGTTCAAACTGAGAAAGTGGAAATTCCTATTGATAATAAGGTTTCTAGTGAAGATGTTATAGATTTTTTTATTAATGAGGTATATGATGATTTGCAAGGGTATTATGCAAATTTTTGTAATGAAGAATATATTTCTATATTATATGATGAAGTCATAAATGATGATGCTATTGAGGTATATACATGTGAAATAGAATTTTGGAGCCTAAAAGTTAGGATAATGATAAATAGGAGATGGGTTAAGAAAAAAAAGAGGAAGATAGACCTAGGGATAGTTGCAAAGGTGAAGGATAAATTGCCAAAGACTTGGAAGACCAGGAATAGGAAGGGACTTGCATTCAAGAGGACTTCAATTTTCTTTTCTTTGGTTCAATATAATAGATATCTAGTATAATGGAAAGGATTAGATCCAGACAAGAAGCATGTATTCAAACAAAACTTGCAAGAGTTGCATTTGTTTCAATCAAAGGAGAATGATGCATGAGATTTTAGTGGCTTTTTAAGATTTTAGTGTTTTTTTTGTTTTTTAGAATTTTTTTATAATAAATTCAAAATATTGTTTCCAATTTCAAAGTTTAGTTGGCATTTCATCTTATCTTAGTTATAGGAAGCTTCACAGAAAAAATCAAATTTTTAAGAGTTGTTTTAAAAATTACCAAAAATGGCAAAAAATAGTTTTTATGAAAAATTGCCAAAAAAGGTAATTTTGGATTTGTACTTAAATTAGTGTTTTTTCTCATTGTAGAAACAAATTAGTTGGACGAATAATAATGAAGGATTGTAATTTTGAAAATCTTCTGTGGTGTTTTTCTCTTATATTTTTGTTAATTGTTAAAGAAATTTTGGCTACATCAATCTTTAACATCAACCATTCCTATATTTTATTTTAGATGCTCAAAATTATCTTTAAGAAATTCCTTAGTAAAATCATCTACCAATTGATCTTCATATGTACAAAATTCATGTAATAGATTTCACTATTCTTAAACAAATCCCTAACAAAGTGATATCTTGTATCAATTTACTTTCTCCTTCAGTGGAAAACATGATTCTTTGATAATTGAATCACTAATTTGTCATAAAAAAATAGTGGTCTGGAATCCTCTTCTTCTTGCAATAGGTCTATGAATGTCCTCAACCTAGATATTTCTTGGCACGTTGTTGATGTAACTACTACATACTCGACTTTATGTAATGAGTGTCACTATAGTTTTCTTCATAATTTAAAGACCCCGAGGTTACATTTGTGCCACAAAAAAAAAACATAGATAGAAGTAATCTTCCTATCATCAACATTACCTATAAAATTACTATCAATATAACCAGTTAGATTAAATTTATTAGTTTTAGAATATATATAATTCCATATCCACTTATAACTACAATGCATCTTATCGTATTCCTAACTTTCCAATGAGTGTCTTGAGGGGAGTCAATCAATATTCAAATTAGGCTAACACTATACATGATATCTAGCCTTGTAGCTATGAGATACATTAGACTTCCAACATGTCTCTTAAATAAAGTTGCATAAATATATAACCCCTTATTCTCTTTGATATGTTTGTTGGAATTAGACATCATCATAGTTCACAATTAAACATTCTAAGTTCTCTCAATACATCCTTCACATAACCATAATTACAAATAAAAGTTCCTTTATTAGATTGAGCAACTTCAATGCCTAATAAGTATCTTATCATTATCAAATAAATGATCTCAAATTCTTGCATCATTGTCACCTTAAACATGTCTAGAGAAAAATTACCCATGAAAATTAATTCATCAACGTACATACAAATAAATAACATATAGTTTTTTTCTCATTCATTTTCATATATAAGGCATGGGCTAATTGTTGCTTTTATTGAACCCATCACTCAATAAATGTGTATCATTTCAACTGTAGAAATATTTAGGTGTCTATTTTAAACCATCATTTCTTTCTTTTTTAATTTATACACTTTAATTTTATCTATCATACCTCATAACCAAGTGGTTTTGGCACATAGACATCTTCTTGAGTAAAAGAATTCAAGAAAACTAATTCTACATCCATATAAAAAACTTTCCAATCATTTTACTTAGCTATAGCTAAAACCATTCTAATTGTATCAATTTTAGCAACTGAAGCAAATGTTTCATTATGGTCTACAAAACCTTTTTCTACTAATCTATCCTTATGCTTATCAATTTTACATTCTACATTAAAATTAGTTTTATAAATCCATTTAGCCCAAATAAAATCCTTACCTTTAGGTAAGTCAAGTAGCTCCCATATTTGATTTCTCTCAATATAATCAATTTATACATCTGAAGATTTAACCCAATTCTTTTCCTTAGCTACTTCTTCAAAATACATAGGATCATAAGAGAATAAGGAAAAATTTGAGTAAAAATACAAATCTTCTTCTTCTTAATCAATTGTAAAATGCACAAGACATCTAAGTGCACGGGGTGAATCAAGACAATAACTGAATTTCTAGAAGAGATCTTTTATATTCCAAAAGATATGTCAACATTGTGATTTCTAGAGCTATATTCTGATTAGGATTATATCTATCAAATAATTTCAATTGATCTAGATTGCCTTCTTTTAGTATTTTTTTATTCAATCTCCCAAGGTCAGGTTTCCAACCTTTCCTTATGCTAGCTAGTAGAAGGTGTCTTCTATTCTGCGATGATTTCTTTCTTCTTTACTTCTTTGACTTTCTCAATTTATTTTTTAACTTTCTCTTCCTCTTCTTTTGAATATTCTTCATCTGTGTCCTTATCTTGAATTACCTTAGGCTTCTTTGATGTGGGCTTTTATGCTATAGCCTTTTGTCTTTTAGGTTTGATAGGAGAGGTAATAACTGGTTCTATTTTAACTTTAACTTCTTTTGTTGTAGGTGACATTCTTGTAGATCTCTTGGTGATTGGTGAAAGATGATGGGCTTGTTTGTACATGAATTATCTCAACATCTGGTGTACTTTCTATTTGTAGTGGTTTTGCTGGTGTGGATAGGTGTGAAGGTCATACTACTGCAATAGGTTCAACAGATAGTAAATTTGATCCTCCTTCACTCATTAACTTCATAGAATGTTTTGTGTGCTTTCATTCTTCTTTAGTCATTCCTAATTCTTTTTCTATCTTATCCATGATTTTATCTACTTTCTTCTTCAGTGTAGAATATTCTCCTTGTCATTTAATTTGACTAAATCTCTCTTCACAAGTCCTCCATCTAGGACTATCCTCATCTTTCTCTGATTTCGAGCATGAAGAGAAAATCTACGAAAACAAATGCGATTACCCCGAGAAGATATTCCCTTAAGTAAAGTATCAATACATTTTGGCAATAGATCATCATAATCTTCATACTCCAAAGGTTTAACAAAGTGAATTCTACGTTCAACTTGTTCCAAACATATGCTATTAGTTTCTCCCATAATGTAAATATCATTCTTATATTTGACAACTATAGAATTTAAAACTCCAAATCTCTGTTTCATCTGGTTTTGGAATGCTTTCATCATTCTGGTAATATCACTTTCAATTCTTTCCTTAGGTTTCTTTTTGTAAAAGTTGTTGACTTTCTCCATTGTGCGTTTGTCTGAATTCCATTCAAATGCAAGCATTGTGGGAAATGATTTGGTAAGATGGAAAAGTAATTATACAAGGTATGATCCAAGTCTAAATTGTGTATACTTATCTTGTTTGATTTTCCTAACATTGTCAATCAGACGATTTATGAATATTTCACAAAGATTTAATTTTTCTTTGTCAATTACCATCTTATAAGATGCATGAACAAAGCCTGCAAAAATAGAATTAGGTCTAGAGGTATAAACCATCTTATATCATAAGATCTTTCTCAATAATCTCACATCAATTTATTTTATGGTGTGAAGTTTCATGCCTCTTCCATCATAATCTTCTTTTGTGTTCCTTTCCACAAGCTTGTTAACATTTTTTTACGATATAGGGTTAATTCCGATCATGCTTAGATAAGACAGGTTGTGAATAATTTCATCTGTCAACTTTATAGGTTGGTCTCTAATCTAAATCTTATCATGACGCATGGAGGGACATGGAAGAGCTAGGGCCAAAGGCTCACCTAACTATCCAGCCACCTTGTAGAGTAATACACATAAAAAACAACAACACATATAACAACACCAAGGAGAGAAGGAACACAAACACTTTATCGATTTATCAAAATTTTAGTATACATGCCCAACTGTGAGGCATTCCGAGTTATGGCCAACAATATTTATGAAAATCTAGACTTAGCCTCTCACTTCTAACTTCTTCTAACCACTACGGATCCCCCTTACCTATATCTAAGCATCCTTATTTATACTTGCCAAAACAACTTACAGAAGATTCTAGATTATTACAAATAGAAAGCCAACCACAAAACATTTTGCACACATCCCAAGACAAGATCCCAATCATTAAATTAATGACCCAAATTAAATACATAAGTCGGCTCCAACTAAAAATCAAAATATAGACTAACTCAGTAAAATAGGGCTGAGCATCAACAAATAATAAAATCACTCGGCACAGGAAGGAACGCTCGGCCAATACTGAATAACTTGGAACACACAAGATTACTTGGCCAACACTAAACAAATCGACACACAAGAACGCTCGAAAAATACTGCAACTCAGAAATAACTGGCAAAATGAACAAAAGAGTAGGACAACAAAGAAACCCAGGATGCTCTTGTATCGGACAACCAGGGTTGAAAGAAATGATTCTCTTGAATTATTGAGATGTAACAACCCGAGCTGAATGCAACTCAGATTAAGAAATCCATGTAGCATCTTCAACTGGTCTATTCTTCCACTTCACCAAATATTCATAGTAGTCCTTTCCTCTTGTGCTCTTACCAATTCTCTGATCCAATATTTATTCAACCTCATCAACATGCTTCTCAGGATAATCATCTGATATAAAAAATTCACCATTTGACTCGTGATGCTTATGCAAATCATTAATATTAAATATAGGAGATATATCCATGTCATCAGGTTACTCAACTTCATAAGCATTAACATTGTCAAACTTTATCAGAATTCTACAAGAACTAAACTTCTTCATTTTCAGCTTACTCTATGTTCAAACAGGATATCTTCCCTTTTTCAAATGAACCATCACCTCATCACCAACTTCAAAAACATGATGTCTCCTCAACTTGTCATCATTTTCCTTATACTTCTGATTACTTTGTTCCAACTTCAACTTCACTTCCTCATGTAAAGACTTCATAAAATCAAAAAATACTTCCCCTTCTTCACTTCTCTTTTCTTCACCAACAATATCCCTCAAATTTGATACTCCTTTAGGCTACATTCTAGTAAAAATTTCAAAAGGTATTTTTCCTGTACTCTTATTCACATAATTATTATATGCAAACTCAACTTGTGCCAATACCATATCCCAATTAATCGGCTTATCTCCAACTAAACATCTCAAAAAATTACCCAAACTTCTATTCACAACCTCTGTCTGTCCATCTGTCTGTGGATGGAATGTAGAACAGAACCTTAACTCAGTATCCATGTTCTTCCAAAAAGTCCTCCAAAAATAACTAACAAAATTTCTATCTCGGTCAGAGATAATATTTCTAGGCAATCCATGCATTCTAACAATCTCCTTGAAGAAAATCTCAGAAACATGCACAACATCTCTTGTCTTCTTACATGGTATGAAATGTGCCATTTTAGAAAATCTATCCACAAAAAAAAAAGTAGAATCATACCCACTTGTTGTCTTAGGCAATTCAAGAACACAATCCATAAGTTAATGTCACTCAAAGGTTTCTCCGGAACAAAAATAGGTGTATACAATCTAGTATTCTGACTTACTCCTTTGGCAACTTGAAAAATTACACAACTCCTTACAAAGTTCTGAACATCCTTATACATATGTCGCCAATAATACTTTTCTTTAAGCAAACTAAATGTCTTATCAATTCCAAAATGTCTAGCCAATCCACCACAATACTTTTCCTTAATCAAATTAATTCTTATGGAACTTCTTGGTATATACAATTGAATTCCTTTAAACAACATAACTTCTTGAATGAAATTCTCCTCAAATTACTCGGTTGTCCTGATAAATTTGGTGCTCTGTACTCTCTCCACGCCTTTGTAAAATCAAGGTCAGTGGCATACAAGTCCTTCATCTCATCAAATCCAAGAACTGCATCCTTCATCTTAGTCAACAAAGAACGTCTTCTACTCATTGCATCTGCAACTCGGTTAGTGACTCCACTCTTATGTTTGATCATGAATGTTAAACTATGTAAATATTCAACCCACTTCTTATGTCTCCGATTCAACTTATGTTGACTTCCCAAATACTGCAAATATTTATGATTAGTATACAACACAAACTCACTTAGTATCAAATAATGTTTCCACTTTTTCAAGGCTTGAACAATAACATAGAATTCTTGATCATAGAGAGAATATGTCCTTTTAGCATCATTCAACTTCTCACTAAAGAAAGCAATAGGTTTATCATCTGGACTCAACACAGCTCCTATTGGGCTACCACTTGCATCACACTCAACTTGAAATATCTTATTGAAATCATGCAAAGCTAACACAAGTAACTTGGAAACTTTTTGTTTCAAAGTATCTAAACTCTTGTCAGCTCCATTTGTCAACTTAAAATCCTTTTTATCTCCTTTCATAGTCTCAGACATAGCATTACAAACAAAACTAAAATTCTTAATAAAATTTCTATTAAAAAGTAGCCAATCCATGAAATGCTCTTACCTCACCCACATTCTCAAGTGTAGGCCACTCCAAAATTACTTTAACCTTCTCTGGATCTATTTTCAATCCATCCGCCAAAATCCCAAATCCCAAATACACAATCTCTTCTTGCATAAAGGAACACTTCTTCAAATTAATCAGTAGCTTCTCCTCTTTCAATATTTTCAACACTTTTCTAATATGCTCAAGGTTTTCTTCCTTAGTTTTACTGAATATTAGTATATCATCCAAATAAATAATCGTGCAAACTTACCCAAAAATCTCTTAAGAACCTCATTCATCAACCTCATGAAATTACTAGGTGCATTAGTCAAACCAAAAGGCATAACCAACCAATCATACAAACCTTATTTTGTCTTGAAAGAAGTCTTCCATTCATCACCTTCTCTGATTCTGATATGATGATACCCACTCTTCAAATCAATCTTGGTAAAATACTTTTCTCCACTCAAACAATCCATTATATCACCCATCCTCAGCATAGGAAGCCTATACTTCATCGTTATCTTGTTGATAGCTTTGGAATCAATACACATTATCCATTCTCCAATCTTCTTAGGTGCTAATACAACAGGTACAATACATGGACTCAAGCTTTCTTTGATCAAACCTTTTTGCAACAACTCCTTCACTTGTCTGTTAAGTTCTTCATTCTCGGTAGGTGTCAATCTATATGGTGCTTTATTCAGAAAACTAGCTCCAATAATCAGATCCATACAATGACTTATACTTCTTACCCATGGTAAACCATCAGGAATATCCTCTGCAATAATCTCCTTGTATTCATTCAGTAAGTTTTCAATTTCTACTGGAACTTGGTCATCACTATTTTTTGTCACTTGGGATGTACTATTTTCAGTCACTCGGTCATTACTACCACAACTCAGTCTCTTAGGAATTATAGAAAAAGAAACTTGGTTCTTCTTCATATCTTTTTCAAATTTCTTTCCATTAACCATGCAAATTTTCACAGTAGTACAATTTATCTTATCTGGAACTTCAATCAAAGGTAACAATGTTTCCTTTCTTCCATTTATCCAAAGAGTATATTGATTCAATCTACAATCATGCACAACATATCTATCATACTGCCATGGTCTACCCAACAGAATATGACAACAATCCATAGGCAAAATATCACACAGAACTTCATCAAAGTAACTTCCAATTTTGAATTTCACAATACATTGCTCACTTACCAATAATTTATGCTTATCCTTGATCCATGGAATATGATAGGGTTTAGGGTGTCTCAACCTCTGCAATTGCAATTTCGTGACCAACTCCTCTGATACCAAATTTTCCTAACAACCACTTTCAACAATCACTTTGCAACATTTTCCTGCCATCTTACATCTAGTTTTGAAAAGACTTCTCCTCAGGACAGGTTCTTCATCAACTCTTTTATTACACAAAGTTGTCATTACCATCATATTTTCTCCATCCTCAGGCCTACTTGATGAACCCTCGAGATTATCTTTTACCATATAATTTCTATGACTTTGTTCATTTCCCTCAGAATATCCACAATCAAAGGATCTATGCCCTTCTTTACCACATCTGAAATAGTTAACATTAAAACCACCTCTAGAATAAGAATTACCTCTTCCTCGGTATGAACTAGTACCTCCTCGGTAAGAACTACCACCTTTCCACTCGGTCTTGCTTTTATCTTCAGTTTTACACTCAAATTTTCCCTTATATTGCGCAGAATTATCATATCTGACACCTTCACCATAAGATCGACCTCCGCCTCTCTGGAATCTACCACCTCTACCTCTCTGTGTTTCTTCATGCTTCTTTGTCAAGATCTCCGCAGCTTTCAAGGCATATTGATATGCTTCCTCCACACTATCCAATTTCACAAAAAATATTCCATCTTGAATCCCAAATCTCAATCCATTCAGTTACCTTGCAACTTCCTCAACCTCATCATCCACATCTCCAGATTTGATGTCCAATCTATAGAATTTCTTAGTGTATTCCTCCACAGTCATGTCCCTTTTTCTAAGGTTTTGCATCTTCCACAACAAGTTAATTTGGTAATCAGTAGAAATTTTTCTTCACTTTGTTCACCATTTTCAACCAAGTTCTGATATTCTCCTCTCCTCTCATTTGTCTATGATTTTGCAAATGCTCCCACCATAGTGAGGCATCACCTTTCAACCTAGTGACTACAATTTTCACTTTCCTATTCTGTGTTAGGAATAAGGTGTCTCAACCTTGGATAATTCCTATTCTTATTATTTATTTTGTAAAATGTATTTCTTGCAAATAATTTAATTAAGTGTGAGTGTACATGTCTAGTTGGCATGTTGATGTGTCACTCCACTTGATGTGTCAACATCTTGAATTGTGTGTAAGGAGATCATGACTGGAACGGTTATGACAGATTCCTATGACGCGTAAGAGCTATTTAAGGAATGTGCTATGTCAGGTGTAAGAGCATCTTATGACTTGGGCCTATTTGGGCGCCCAAGAAGGAGTAGTTGGTGTGTGTAAGAGAATATGCCAAAAATAGATTGGTATGACAGATTCTCTTACACTTCTCTTGTGACTGTTATTTTTGGCAGATTCTATGACAAACTATCATAGTCTATTCTAGGGATGGACGCCTATTCTTGGGATGGCATGTAACAACTGTGTACATGTGGCTTTGTGCATGGGTCTTGGTGGTTGAGCCCATGTTGAACACCCAACTCCTTTGTGGGTATTTGTTGGGTCCTGAGGAGTCTATATATATGATGTTGCTTCTATGGGAGAGTAATAAGTTTTACTAGTCTCTCATCTCATGAAAGAACTTGCATTGTAAGTGTGTTGTAACCTTTGTGTTGAAGATAATACATTGTGCAGGTTTTGGAGGGGTGACATTGTTTTACCGAAAGGTTTTTCCCCACCGGCATATCTTTGTGTTTATGTGTTTCAATCTTCTCTCTCTATTTTCTGTATGCATGATATATGGTTGCAATATCATTGTTAAAGTAGTTAACGAATCTAAAATTGTAAGGATTTAAAAGAATTTGCACAATAATTTCCTTTTGAGATTAGTGTAAGAAGCTGTCTCCGCACTTGAGTTTCCTTACAAGTGGTATCAGAGCCTGATCAACTTTTTATCCTAGTTGTTGGGTAGGGTTTTTTAAGCTAATCTCAAGTTGAGTGGGAGTTTTTGTGCATAGCATTCTGAATCTTATTTGCAGATTGAGATGGCAAGTTCCTCATACAGTAGAATGGAGGTGGAGAAATTTAATGGCACTAATTTTGAGTTGTGGAAACTCAAGATGGAAGAAATGCTTGAAGACCGCGATCTATGGGAGGCTACTTCACTTGATGTGAAACGTGCAGCGATATCTCAAGCGGATTGGGAGGTCAAGGATCGGAAGGCTAAGGGTCTCATCAGACTCTGTATAGTAGATGCCATTCTTCTGAATGTTCTTGATGAGACTATTGCAAATTCTTTGTGGCAACGACTTGGGTTTGTGTATCAGACCAAATCTCTGGTGAATAAGTTGTTCCTAAGAAAGAAGTTGTATTCTTTAAGAATGGAGGAAGTAGGATTCGTAATTGATCATTTCAATGCATTCAATTTATTGGTTGCACAGTTGGCGTCATCTGGTGCCAAGATCGAGGAGGAGGATCATTGTATGACCCTGCTTTGTTCCTTGCCGGATTTGTGGGACCATCTTGTGATGGCTCTCGGAAGTACTATAGTCACATTCCGTATGGATGATGTGGTGTCCTCGCTGCTATCTAAGGAGATGCAAAGAAAGACTTCGGATTCCTCTAAGGAAGCCCTTGCTGTTTGTGGGAGATCCAACGACAAAGGAAAGAAAAATGACAACAAGTCAAAGAAGGGTAGATCCAAATCCCGTGGGAGTTCTAAGACTCTTGGAAATTTCAAGGCGAAATGTTGGAACTGTGATAAAACTGGGCACTTCCAGAGGGACTTCAAAGAACCGAAGAAGAAGAAGAAAGGCTTAGATTCAGCTTCCGAAAAATCTCAAGAAGATGGAGATGCTTATATTATAGCTTTGGCAGCCCATGCATCTGATAATGTGTGGTTGGTAGACTTGGGTGCTTCTTTTCACATGACCTCTCATCGAAACTGGTTCTCAAAATATGAAGAGTTCGATGGTGGAAAGGTGTACTTGGGTGATGATTCTCACCTAAAGATAGTTGGACGAGTAAAGGGAATCAACGAAGTTATGCACATTTTGGGTTTGGCATGAAACCTATTAACTGTAAGTATGCTGAATGATGTAGGTGTGCAAGTTGTCTTTTTGAAAGATGGATGCAAGATGATGAGAGGTTTTATGGTGCTCGCTAGAGGCACTAGAAGAGGTACTTTGTTTCAGCTTGAAGCATGCATTGCTCAGTGCAATAGTTCTTCTATTTCAAAGAAGAGAGTGACTATCACTTCATCCCCACCATCTGAACAAGCAGTAAAGAAGACTGTGGCAATGGGTTCTAATGGCAGTGCAGTAAGTGTACCTAAGGGTGCAAACACTTTGGAAGGCAAGCTTCTTGCAGAAAAGACGATGTTGTGGTATATGAGATTTGGCCACATTGGTGAGAAGGGTCTTAGGACCCTAAAGAATAAAAACCTCTTTGAGGGGTTAAATGATTGCAATCTCGAGTTTGACTTCTACGAACACTGTGTCTATGGTAAACAAAATCATGTTCAGTTTTACTCTAGTTCTCACAAATCTTTTGATGTTTTGGATCTTATTCATTCTGATGTATTTGGTCCTGTAAAAGTTCCTTCAATCTCCAAGTCTGTATTTTTTGTATCTTTCATAGATGATTATAGTAGAAGGACTTGGATTTATTTCCTTAAAAGTAATACACAAGTCTTTAGTCGGTTCAAGGAATTTAAAGCCCTTGTAGAGAATCAGACTAGTAAGAAGATTAAGTGTGTGAGAACTGACAATGGTGGTGAGTTTTGCTTAGCAGATTTTGAATAGTTCTGTAAAGAACAAGGTATCGAGAGGCATAAGACAACTCCTTATACCCCACAACAAAATGAAGTTGCAGAGAGAATGAACAGGACACTGATGGAGAAGGCTAGGAGTATGCTTAGTGGAGCTAGTTTAGAACAAAGGTTTTGGGCTGAAGCTGTGGCCACTACTTGCTATCTAGTTAACATATCTCCTACATTAGCTCTTATTGGTAAGACACCCATGGAGGTGTGGTCTGGTAAGAAGCCTTCAATTAGACATCTTCATGTTTTTGGTTGTGAAGCTTATGCACATGTTCCAAAGGAGAAAAGATCTAAGTTGGAAAACAAAGCTGTCAAATGTATTTTCATCGGATACAGTGTTGGTGTGAAAGGATACAAGCTTTGAGATCCTGTGACTAGTAAGGTGTTGTATAGTAGAAATGTTATTTTCAGAGAGCTAACATCTTCTCCTATTGTGCTACAACCAGATGAAAAAGAGAAGGAAAAAGATGTTGTTCAGTTGCCTCTTACCCCTAAGAAGATTGAATAGAGAGACCATGTTGGGTCTAATGATGAGAAGAGCTCTAGCAGCTTTGATAGCTCAGAAGAAGAGGAAGAACAACCTCAACCTCAGCCCTTGAGGAGATCCACGAGAGAAAGAAAGCAACCAGAAAGGTTTGGTTATTCTATGTTAGATTCCAGTTGTGCTTTTGCTTTGATTACTAACACTGATGAGCCTAGATCTGTGAAAGAGGCTTTGGGCATGGAAGTTGCAGGTTCCTGGATTGAGGCTATGAATGATGAGATGGCTCCATTGGAGAAAAACAAAACTTGGGACCTTGTACCTTTGCCTAAAGGGAGAAAATCTATTGGTTGTAAATGGGTGTTCAAGAAGAAATTCTGTGCAGATGGCAGTGTTGAAAGGTACAAAGCTAGATTGGTTGCAAAGGGGTATTCACAGGTAGAGGGAATAGATTATGGTGAAATATTCTCTCCTGTTGCAAAGTTGACATCCATTAGATTTCTGTTATCTCTTGCTGCATCATATGATTTAGAGATAGAACAGATGGATGTGAAGACAACTTTCCTTCATGGTGATTTGGTGGAAGAGATTTATATGTCACAGCCTGAGCACTACATTGTTAAAGGTAAAGAATCCTTAGTTTGTAGATTAAAGAAATCTCTATATGGTTTGAAGCAATCTCCTAGGATGTGGTATCTTAAGTTTGATGCCTTTGTGTTGTCAATTGGATTTGTAAGATCGAAATTAGATCATTGTGTTTATTTCAGAGTTGAAAATGATCGCCTTCTTATTTTTGCATTATATGTTGATGATGTGTTGCTGTTTGGGAAGGGTAAGGGTATGATTTCTGATTTTAAATCTCAGTTGTTAGCACAGTTTGAGATGAAAGATCTTGGGGCAGCTAGGTACATCTTGGGTATGGAAATCAGTAGAGACAGGTCTAACATAAAACTTTGGTTGAGTCAGAGTAAGTATGTGAAGTTTGTGTTGGATAGGTTCAACATGGAAGATTGTAGATCACTATGTGCTCCTATTTCTGTGGAAACAAAGTTATCTGTAGATGATTGTTCAAAATCTCCTAGTGAGAGGGAGGACATGAGTAGAGTACCTTATGCTAGTGCAGTTGGCAGTCTTATGTATGCTATGGTCTGTACTAGACCAGACATTGCCCAAGCAGTGGGAGTCCTAAGTCAGTTTATGGCTAACCCTGGATGGGTACATTGGGATGCAGTTAAGCGAGTATTCAGCTATTTGAGGGGTACATCAGATTACTCCACATGCAATCATGGTAACTCTTATGGATCTCCGCATTCAGTTTATATTCGTGGGTTTGTGGATTCAGATTGGGCAGGTGATATTGACAGCAGGAGATCCACTAGTGCTTATGTGTTCACTATGTTTGGTGGTGCCATCAGTTGGATGAGTAAGCGACAACCTGTGGTTGCTTTGTCCACTACAGAAGCTGAGTACATGGCTGCTACTCATGCTTGTAAGGAAGCCATTTGGCTTAGGAGATTGTGTTCTGATGTTGGTGTTGATGCATAACAGATTACTATTTGGTGTGACAATCAGAGTGCTATTTTCCTTGTGAAGAATCCAACTTTCCATGCTAGAACGAAGCACATTGATGTGCAGTTTCACTTTGTGAGAGATATGGTGGAAGATGGAAAGGTAAATTTGGAGAAGGTAGATACTGTGAAGAATGTTGCAAATGCATTAACGAAACTAGTGGGCACTGAGAAGTTCAGATGGTGTTCGAAGTCTATGGGCCTTTTGGCCTATAGTGGTTAGTTCCTGTTATGTGCTTGTTGCTCTTACAAGGTGTTCGACAAGTGGGAGAATGTTAGGAATAAGGTGTCTCAACCTTGGATAATTCCTATTCTTATTATTTATTTTGTAAAATGTATTTCTTGCAAATAATGTAATTAAGTGTGAGTGTACATGTCTAGTTGGCATGTTGATGTGTCACTCCACTTGATGTGTCAGCATCTTGAATTGTGTGTAAGGAGATCATGGCTGAAACAGTTATGACAGATTCCTATGATGCATAAGAGCTATTTAAGGAATGTGCTATGTCAGGTTTAAGAGCATCTTATGACTTGGGCCTATTTGGGTGCCCAAGAAGGAGTAGTTGGTGTGTGTAAGAGAATATGCCAAAAATAGGTTGGTATGATAGATTCTCTTACACTTCTCTTGTGACTGTTATTTTTGGCAGATTCTATGACAAGCTGTCATTGTCTATTCTAGGGATGGACGCCTATTCTTGGGATTTCATGTAACAACTGTGTACATGTGGCTTTGTGCATGGGTCTTGGTGGTTGAGCCCATGTTGAACACCCAACACCTTTGTGGGTATTTGTTGGGTCCTGGGGAGTCTATATATATGATGTTGCTTCTATGGGAGAGTAATAAGTTTTACTAGTCTCTCATCTCCTGAAAGAACTTGCATTGCAAGTGTGTTGTAACCTTTGTGTTGAAGATAATACATTGTGTAGGTTTTGGAGGGGTGGGGTTATTTTACCAAAAGGTTTTTCCCCACCGGCATATCTTTGTGTTTATGTGTTTCAATCTTCTCTCTCTATTTTCTATATGCATGGTATATGGTTGCAATATCATTGTTAAAGTAGTTAACGAATCTAAAATTGTAAGGATTTAAAAGAATTTGCACAATACTTTCCTTTTGAGATTAGTGTAGGAAGCTGTTTCCGCACCTGAGTTTCCTTACATTCTGAAGAGTGCTTTCAAACTCAAAGAAATTTTCCATATCACAGATCCAATACAACACAACATGTGTATCCAACTTTCCATCGTAAGGAATATCTTCAACAACAGGCTTTGAATGTGTATTAGACAATACTCTCAATAATATTTCCTCATCTTGATCTTCCTCAGGTTTTGGATTAGGGTTTGGTGCTTCTATTTCATCATCATCACTCACATCATCAAGATGCGCTCCTCTCCTCTGGGATGTCTCCACAACAATTATTCTAGATGTAATTTGTTTTAACATGTTCATTATGGAACTATCAATATCTCCTCTACCTCGAACCATCTTGACAAATAGGTTCCTACAAGATCGTAACCCTGTGCAAGTTACAGGTGAAATTCGTAGATGTGCTACTCTACAACCAAATTCAACTTAGGGTTCTACATGATCTAATCTCCTTGAGCACAAACCTTAATCTCTGATACCACCTGACGCATGGAGGAACATGGAAGAGCTAGGACGAAAGGCTCACCTAACTATCTAGTTACCTTGCATAGTAATACACAACGGAAACAACAACATAGAGAACAACACCAAGGAGAGAAGGAACACAAACACTTTATTGATTTTTAAAAAAATCATTATATATGCCTGGTTGTGAGGCCTTCCGGGTTACATCCAACAAGATTTATAAAAATCCAGACTTAGCCTCTCACTTCTATCTAACTTCTTCTACCCAGTATTGATCCCCCTTACCTATATCTAAGCATCCTTATTTATACTTTCCAAAACAACTTACAAAAGGTTCTAGATTATTAAAAATAGAAGTCCTATGACAAAATGGTCCGGACACATCCCAAGACAAGATCTGAATTATTAAAGTCATGACCCAAATTAAATACATAAGTTGGCTCCAACTAAAAATTAATGCTCAATCAATATTGAACAACTCGGCACACACAAGATTACTCGACCAACACTGAACAACTCGGCACACAGGAACACTCAGCAAATACTGCAACTCAACAATAACTCGAAGAATGAATAAAAGAGGAGGATAGAAAAGAAACCCAAGATGCTCCTACATCATATCATTGTGAAATATTTTTAGTATTATCCTTGTCCATTCCTCATTATCAAAATCAACATGGAAAATATGCTTCATTAGGTCAATCTGCCTAAATTCTCAAAGCCTTGTTTGCATGTTCCATCATGTAACTTGTAAACTTTTTGCATATCTTCATAAATATCATTATATCCTATTGTTTCAATCTTTCAATGTATGTATGTCCATTTATTCTCGACATATAAAACATCACTAGGGATTTATGAAAATGCTCCTACTAAATCATCCAAATATAGAGTGACGACTCTCTTCTTGAAGTTGTGTCTAGGTTCGTTCCTAATGTCTCCAACTACTTGATTTTTTCCATTTTAACAACTGAATATCAAAGATAAGTAACTAGGTTAAGCTCGCAAGAGTAATGAATACCTTTCTCTTCTCATGCTAGGTTTTCATGATAATACACTCGATAATGCTTCAACCTAACTCAAATTATTTAAATCCTTTGTGCTTTCAATCTCTCTAAGTGAAAATGGTAAGTAAATAGATTGACCAACATCCTTATATTTACAAAAAATTGGAATTTGCATTCATTGCTCAAACAAAATCTGTTTCGTTAAGCCAACAACCTTCTATTCTTCGACATGGTCACATATGTGAATATACTTTTCTTTGTGATTCACTGTGGCTTTCTTTTGTCTATTCCAAGTTGTTCCCAAATTCATGGAACTCCAATATTCAACTAGTCATGGGTTTAGTGATGTTCGTATATGCTTACCCCTATAAGGTTTAATATTTTTTAGTTTGACATGCATTTCTCATCACAATGTGATGATATTTTCTTTTCTTCATGAGAGTCTTCTTTCTTCTTATCCTCTAATGTATCCTTTTACTTTTTATTCCAAATCTATGAGCTTGTAGGTAACTTTTCTTTTGTAAACGTCTTCTCAAGGTCATCCACTTGATTTATGTTTAACTTCTGATCATTCCTTTCATTCTTGTTCAAGTTTCTTCTAGGATCTGGTGATATTTTATTCTGTGCTCTTCTATTTCCATTGAATCTACAAAATCTTGTTGTATGTCCCAATTTATCACAAACATAACATGTCAAATTACTTTTTCCTTGTCTAGCTCCAAATTGATTTATCTCAAGTATGTATTCTCTAGAAATGTGTCTAAAATTGTTGCATTTGTAACATGTAATAGGTCTATTTCTCACTTTTATTGATCTTCTTCCCGTCATGTTAGTCCTTTCATGCATTCTACTATCATATCTAGCTTTTCTACATTCTCTAGCTCTATGACCAAAATTAGAATAATTATAACAATAACCAAAAAAGGGTTTAGAATACTTACTTGTGTATTTCTTATTCATATGTCCAACTTCATTGTATATAAAATACTTTTCATTGAATTACCTTCTAGGTGGTTCAATTTGATCTTGTGCTTATTTTAATGGATCTAGTGTTTTAATAGGTTCTTCAATCAGAAAAGGTTCATTTTTTATCTAATCTATTTTTTTCTTATCTTCAAGATCTTTATTTGTTTCAAATTGATTTGATGATTCTCCTTCATTGAAACCAATTCCTATCTTATTAGCTTTAGGTCTTTGTTTCATTATCTATTCATCAAGTTTTTCTGCACTTAAATGTAATTTATCAATATGATTCTTTGTTTGTGTAAGTTCACCTTTGGTCTATACAATTAAATTTGTCAAGTTCTGAAAACTTTAACCTATAATCTTCAAGTTTAGATGTCACTTTCGTAAGTTGTAATTTCAGTTTTGCATTCTTAGATCTTAAATCTATACCTATCTTTAGTTCTTCTAGTGTCTTTCTTGTCTTCTGAGTAATTATATCAAGTTCATGTCTGAAGACCTCATTTTCTTCCTCAACTGACTTGTAAACTTTGATAAATGATCTTTCAACTCTTTCTTCTTTTCCCTTGACTATTCAAGCTAATCTTTTAACTTCAGAATGTAATCTTATGCATCTCTTAGCTTGTTCTTTAATCTGTCTTTTTCTTGATTCACTTGATTTAATTCTTTAAGAGTTTCTTCAAGGTTTTTCTTAATATATCTTGAATCCATAGTGATCTCCTTCAAGATGCTAGGCTTATCCCTCAAGTACCTGATTCTCTGATACCAATTGTTAGAAATTAAATATCCCTCAGTATAACTTAGAGGAGGGGGGGTGAATAAGTTATAGTGATTAAACATCATTCTGGCCAACTATGGATATCAATTACTCTCTTTATATATGCATATAGTAAAGTACTGAAAAGTAGCATCAATATTAACATAATGAAACACATAATACAATATTTTGTTAACTAGGGAAACCCTGGCCAAGGACAAACCCTAGTGGGGATGGTACCCACAAAATGATCCACTAATCAAAAAGATATCTAGTGAAAGATATTGACCCAATTAAGATTCTATTACATTCATATTATGTGTCTTTCCTTGTGAGAGGACTAGGCTCTATTAAAAGCCTTTGACCCTATGACGAGTCAATCATACAATTAAAAAATGGATCTTACTATTTATACAAAGTTCTCACTGCACATACAATACATATACATGTTTGTAATACAAAACTTTGTCTGTTGTTGATATCTTCAATATCTGATCAGTCCTTGTAAGTTCTCTCATACAGTCAATCATACAACTATTCTTCTTGTTGGAAACTGCAATTGAAGCAATTGTTGTATTGTCATTGATGTCAAACCTTAATTGGTAAGACTATTTCTATCTAAGAAAGTACTATATCTATTTGATTGTTGTGAATGGGATAGGCAAGGTTGGTAACAATAGCACCTAAGGAAAGGTTGAGTTATCTTGATACTTCAATGAGTACTTGATTATGTGGCACAATGATAAGATAATGTATTGTTTATCTAAGTAAAAATGAAGACTAAACTGGTAGGCTTAACCGAGCAAAAATGAAGAAATCTAGTATATGTCGAGTAAATTTAGTGTTGACCGAAATTCAGTATTAGCCGAGGAAACAGTTTTTGTGGTGACCGAGCTTTCTAATGAAGACCAAGGAGTTGAACACTGTATTGATCGAGCATCAGTAATTTACATTTGAGGAAGAATTCAGATTTCCAGCCGACATAGTTGAATTTTTGGATTATGTAAAACGTGTTGAATTTATTTATTGATTGTATGGATGCATTTAATGCACTGTAAAACATTTTATTGTAAATCTATTAAGAGATTTGAGATATTTGTAGAAGGATAGACAAAGAACAAAAAGTTGGAAGGATTCGATGAATCTGACCTAACCCTAAGATCTATGAAGGAGATTAAGCGAAAAAAGATGTATTGACCTAATTGAGGAAGTATTAAGGAAACCTAAGCATGAGGTTGAAGAAGAGAGGTGGAGTTGTTTAATGAGACTTTCCAAATCTTCCCCTTGGGCGTTGATCTTGGGATCATTAGGGAGGTCTCTAAGTTCCAACACTCATGTTGGGTGCATACCATAAACTACTTGGAAGGGTTTTTTTCCTATTAACCTATTAATGGAATCATTGAATATGTATTCTGCCTATGGTAGTAGTAGATCCCAATTCTTTGCATATTGTTTTTTAAGGCATATTAGTAAGTTTCCAAATGATTTTTTGACACCCTCTGTTTGACCATCAGTTTGGGGATGGTAGGAAGAGCTAAGTTGGAGATTTGTGCCTAACTTTTTCCATAGGGTTCTCCAAAAACGGGATTGGAATTTTGCATCTCTTCCTGAAGTAATTGACTGTGGTAAGCCATGAATTCAGGCAATTTATTTGAAGTAGATGTGAGAGATATGTGATGCATAGTTCTCCTATAGTATAGAAAGTGTGTCATTTTACTGAATATGTCCACAACTACAAAGATGTTATCATACCCCAATTTTTTTCTAGGGAATCCCATGATAAAATCCATTGAAATTTCTTTCTAAGGTTTGCATGGAATGGGTAAAGGTTGGTAAAGGCCTTGATTAGTGGATGTACCCTTAGATTTTTGAGAAATACTACAAGTCTCAAAAAAATTTCTCACATCATGTTTTATTTTGGGGAAAAAATAGTTCCTTCTTGTTAACTCCAATGTTTTATCTAATCCAAAATGACCACCCGTGCCCCCACAATATTTTTCTTTGACTATATTGTCCCTCATCGAATACTTTGGTATTCATAACTGTCATCTCTTAAATAAAAGACCATCTTGGATCAGAAATTCTAAGAAATCAATGTGATATTTATCAAGTTATTTTTTGCATACCTCATTGCCTTCTCCAAAATATTTGTCTCCAGCATATAGATCCTTTAAGGCAGAAACTTGGAGGGAAAGCCATGTAATGGTTTTCAAAATTAACTCTGACAATTAAAACTTTTGAGGAATTAGCCTCCAAGTTTGTGACTCATTATTCTTATAATATTGAGCATGAAATCACCATGCTAAACCTATGCGACACCAAACAAAAATATGGTGAACCTTTTATATGCTTCATCCAAAGATGGATAACTATTTTTGCAAGATATCCAAGAAGCATACCTGAAAAGGAGAAAATGAAAATTTTCATGAACAATTTGAACATGGAAATGAAATATATATTACAACTTCAACGTCTCCCAACATTTGAAAAGATTTAAAAAATGGGATGAATATTGAAGAGGTGTTAGTGAAGAATGGAGAAATCAAACTCTTCAAAGAGAACAAAGGATATCCTAAAACCATAAATAAATTGAATAATAATAATAATAGGGGAGCTAACATTAACAATGATAAATCAAGATTTTGGTTGAAAAATACTAACAAAAATCTTGTAAATGATGAGGTTGTAGAAGCCAAAAACCTAAAAGCTACCCCATTTAATTTATCAAGTGGGTCTAATCAAATGAATAATGTTAATTAAATGAATAAGACCCATTTTAATAACAATAATAACTCTTTCAATAACCAAGGTGTAAATAAACCAAGGCCTTTGTTTTCTCCAACCCAAAGGAGAAAGTTGACATTCTTGGGAGAAGCATTGGAAAATGCGTTAAGGACCCTTGTTGCTAACAAAATCATCATCTTACCATAGTCTAGAACATACGAACCCCAAGTTAAGCTAAAAAATATATATTGACGTAAATGAAAAAATAAAACCTATACACAAAATTAATTTTATAAAAAATTCTAGAAAATAATACCGAAGTCTATAATAAACATTATATAAATTAGCACTTTTGAAAGGATGATGCCCTCTATGTAAACAACCAAATAAGTGGTTTCTATACTATATAGTATATATGGAATTCATTTCTATTATTGTTTCTCTTCACTCAATTATTTTCTTGTGTCTTTAACACCAATTTCAAATTCCTAACATAACAATATTAACTTAATTTTAAAGGAATTAAATAAGAAATAATCGATAAATTCTACACAAACAAAAGCATCTATTTGATTGAACTTAAGAAGACAAATTTTTTATATCTTAGCAATTTTATCCAGTGTTGGATTTCCCTAGGTAGACAATTATCCTTTGATGAGTGTCACCAATCTGACAGTTTAGAATCTAGATTACATGCAATGTTTAGTCCTTGCTGATAAATCCTAAAATTTGAAGGAAGGTAAAAGCTAACACAGAATGCAATCTTATAAGTCACCCCCAATTCAAACACAAATTTTGTGTATTTGAAACTTAATGTAGAACTCCCTTTATATGTTTCTAAATCCATATATACTAGTTCTAACTTAGACCATTAGATGGGTTTTTATAGCTGCCATCAGGTATGGAGTTTTTCTCATGTAGGAGCACCTAGCACCAAGGTACACCAGGAGGTTAAAGGGTCAATACATGATAAATTTTATTCAAATTGATTCTATGTTTACCTTTAAGGTCATTTCAATGTGATTCAAAGCATAATGAGTCTTTACGTAAAGAAATGTAAACAAATTGCATAAGTTAGTTCAACAGGGTCCTGATTGAATCAAGGAGGTCAAAATGTGAAAAATTCACAAGGAAGGGTTTGAGATAGTGTAGAATGTATATTTAAGTACATTTGGGGATTTATAATGTTCTCTTGGATTATTTGACAAAGTTAGAATTCATTCTTTGCAAACATATAAAAGTTGCTAGGAAATTACAAAATGCAACATTTGCAAAAGTTTGGAAAATGATGTAAAGGGGAAGAAGTTTGGTCTTAGGAATATTTGGGTGGTTATGTAAATGAGAAAATACTATAAATACCCTTGTTTGGTCTATTCAAGGCAGTGGAAAAGTTAGTGGAAAGTTTGTAAGGGTTGGAACTTCAAGAAACCTCTAACTGTCACTTTCTTTTGTAGGATTGGATGATAATCTAGAGTTTGTATTCAAGCTTGGTTTCAAATCTTTCATGTAATGGATACAGAAGGATTGAGGAATGTTTTGGATGTCTTGAAAATCATGTGTACTGTATTATGAATGAGATTCAATGAATGAAATAGTTGTTTTTACTTAACATTGCTGATTGTTTCCTCTAGCATCATGTTTTTATGTTGTTCCAAGACACATTTCTATTGGAGTTTGATTTGAATGAATCTAGAAGTATATTGGAAGTTTTTGAATGCAGAGTTAATTTTTTTTGGAATTAATTTGACACCTTTTTATTGAGTATATTGAAAGTTATGAAAATTTTACTAACACTTGCTATAATCTATTCCTAGGGTTGTCTATCGTAAGAAAAATGTCATAACTCTTTTTTGCACTGTTAGATCTCTATATAAATTATACTAAATGTCTGAAATGACATTATTTACATCTCCATCAAAGCCATTGGTGAAATAATATCATTTTCAAAAGTTATTAACAACTTATTCAAGATTTCTAAAGCCTTGTGACAGTCATAATTAAATTTGTGAAACAAGATTCAAGTATCTATGCATTTAATGGGTCTTATAAAGTTGGTATGTGATTGAATTATTCTTAATAAATGTTGGAGGTCTTCGTAGTGTTTGGAATGTACAATGAATTTTTTTTCAAACTCTTTGATCACTGCTCTGTCATGTAGAATATGTGACAGTTAAAAGTCTGATTTTTGTACCAATCAACTTTGTAAAATTTTGATATCTAAAGTATGTACTGATGATATGGAGGCATATTTCCACTTTGTACATGAGTATACTTGAAGGTTCCGATGTTTATTTATCAGGATGTGATCAGATATTATGATTAATGCTCTTGTTTGTAGACAATAGACTCTCCACCATGTGGACAACATAGAAGGACATTTCATGGGATATGGCGAGTTATTGATGGAATGCTTAAAATTCTTGAATATGATAAGGATGTTGGTTATGCTGAAATTCCTAGAGAGGTTTGAGATATTGTTTACTATTTCTGATTGAATCATTAAGATGTTGATGATTTGAAGATATTGGTTTCCTTATGATTATTTGGTGAAAGTGTTTGAAGAAAGAGATTATTTGTGTCCTTAAATATGTTGAATATGATAGTTCGGGTGGGTTGATGGTTTAATCCTCATAGTTGATTTGGGGATTGAAGGAAAGTTCCATGATGCTCTTCATCATTTTCGTACCTTAGAATCTACATTTAAAATGGAATGTGCTGACTGGGGGACTTCTGTTAGATGATTTTAGTAATTTCTACCAGAATTTTGTCTGTTATGGTGGAATTTTATGGAATAGTAATTATTTAGTAGGTTTCCAAAAATTTACATATTCTAGAATTGTATCCAAATTTTTTTCAAATTCTAACTAGTAGCTTCCATAAATTTTTCCAATGTCTATATAAAGGAAAATTTTAAAACATTTTATGTGTGGAGCAATACAAAATCTATTTTATATTGTGTCGTACCACTCTGTGTCTTTATTCTAATTTTACCTGTGCCCACATCAAAGTGGTATCAGAGCTAAGTTGGTATGTATGCTGGAGAAGGATTAAAAAGGATGAAATAATAACATAGTGTTTTATTGTAGAGTCACATAGTCTGAATTTGTGTCTTTATGTTATTGTATGAAGTGTGGATCCATTTCATCCACCCCTTAAAATTGGTATCAGAGTAGATTTTATGATTTTGGGTGTGTCTAAAACTCTTTGCTTAGAGGTCTTGTTCTATTAGTGTTGCAATATTCTGAGATTATGCAGATTGATAGTGTTTGCAAAAAAATGTGTGAGGCTGTGAAATAATTGATCACTATTTGCAATCAAAAGATAGAAAATTGCAAATGAGAGTGCACTATTGACTAAGAAAATTGTAGTTGAAATGAAGAATATTTAAGAAAGGCTGCAAGAGATAATAGTCCCTAAGCAAGGCACAAAGAGATCATTGTTTGTTGAACCGTTAGGCAAAAGGTCATTTTTTGGTTTTACATAATAGAAAGAGGAAATTATGGATATCATTGAAGGTAAAAGTGAAGGCACAGGCTAAAGAATTCAAGGTAATTTTTGTGTACCAAAGATAAGGTATGACTACAACATTATCAGTTCAAGAAGTTGTTCAAGGATAGTCATAAATTTATTTATTTTTGGTTTGAACATTTGTGAGTTTTATGGTGCTCTTTTAACTGCAAGAACTATTTAGTAAGTGTGATGGGTTGGATGTTTAATTGAGTTTTGAAAGCTTTGAGAAGGAAAGTGTTTGCGTTGTTAAAGTGAGTTTAATAATTTAATCCAAATGGGAAAAGATGGTAGAGTTAAGAAAGAAAAATAAAATAATTTAGAAGAAGAATTAATAAGGGTGAAGAGAGAAAATACAAATTTAATATGTGAAAAAGATCTTTTGGAAGAGGAATTGGCAAAATTAATAAAAGAGATGGCTACATACATAAGAGAGGGGTTAGAGAAAAATGTAAACTTCAAGATAAAATTTGTGAAGAATTAGACAAAGTTGAAAAGAAAAATGAAGAGCTAGAAAGAATATTAAAGTTGTTTGATGATATTAAGAAAAGAAATGATGACTTAGAAGAAAAAATGAAGAAGCTAGAAGAAGAGAATAGTACACACAAGAAGGAAATCACAAGAATAATCGAAGAGAATGAATTCTTAAAGGCAAAGAAATTAGTACATGATGTTTCATGTAGTACATAGGATTTGAATTTTTCATTTGAGAAGTATGTTTTTGTTGAAGAAATTTGTGGTAAAAATAAAAATGAAAATGTTTTTAAATGCAATGGACATGAAATAAATGTTGGTTTGAAAATAATGAAAATAATGGGTTACAAAATTAAAGGTTTGGGAAAACATGAGAAAGGAATGAGGAATCCAATTGAGCCTACAATTAGGCCAAAATATGAAGGTCTTGGATATGCTATAGAAAATGGAAATATGAATACAAGCTCAAGTGAATCAGCTGAAAGAATGAAGACTCTGCAATGTTCACATTGTAATAGAAAAGGTCATACAAAAGATAGATGTTGGGATCTACATAAGTGCACTATTTGCAATTTGAAGAGTCATTGTGAAAATACATGTTGGAATAAAGCATCAAAGAATGATTCTATGAAAGGTTACATAAAAATGGATTGTGGATGGAGCTACGGATCAAGTTGGTAGAAGATTACATGTATGATTAAAAGTTTTTTACGTACAAATGTTCAAGTGTGAGTGATGATAGAAAACTAGAAAATTTTGGATGTTCAAGGACTATAAATGGCTTGAGTAAATCAGAATCATTGTCTAGAAAGACATCCAAGAAAGTGAGTTTGCAAGAAGTTCAAGTTTCTTATTTTGAAGAATTGAAAATAAAAATTTCAAGGACTGCCACAATAGTTGGACAAAGACAAAGGCATCATCAAATATGAAGATTGTTGAAGAATGAGAATGACATTTTGGCATCAGGAAAAAGAGAGGATTTAGATAGTGAAGAATATGTATCAAAAAGAAGATAGTGAGCAAGATAAAAGGGAATTTGAATGCTGCAACATTTGTGTACAAAATTAAGGGAATAAGATCTTGATGTAGAATTATGGATTTTGATCTAATTAGTGGTAGAAATTAGGAGGGAGTGTTAGAAGATTCTAGTAATTTCTACCATAATTTTGTCCGTTATGGTGGAATTTTATGGAATAATAATTATTTAGTAGGTTTAAAAAATTTACATTTTCTAGAATTGTATCTAGAAATTTCTCAAATTGTAACTAGTAGCTTCCAAATTTTTTACCAATGCCTATATAAAGGCACGTTGTTAAATTTTTTGTCTGTGGAGCAATACCAAATTTATTTTATATTGTGTCATAGCACTCTATGTCTTTATTCTAATTTTGCCTCTTCCCACATTAAAGTGGTATCGGTACCAAGTTGGTATGTATGCTGGAGAAGGATTAAAAAGGAGGAAATAATAACATAGTGTTTTATTGTATAGTCACAAAGTCTGAATTTGTGTCTTTATGTAATTGTATGAAGTGTGGATCCACTCCATCAACCCCTTCAACTTCTCCAACCTCAAACAAGAGAAGGGGGTTCACATCTAGATAAAACTATTCCTATTTGAAAGGTTAAATCCCAATTCCATGGTCTTTCCTTGTCCCATAAAGAGAATTTTCCATACAATAATAAGGGTTAAAATATTTGCTAAGATGAGGTAGGAGAAATTTGAAACTACACAACAACAACATGCATGTAAGGAAAGAGAAGGATACTGGTGATTCTTTTTATTTATTTGCACCCCAAACTTGACATATTAGAATGTTTGGATAGTGACATCAAGGCCAATGCTATTTATACACAACCTTTTAAAATAAATAACATAATTAGGAATTAAAATTGATTGAGTGTTACCACATTATAAATAAATGAAAAAAAATAAATCCAACTAGGGTAAGTGAAAAGATGCATCTTGATTTGAAGATATCTACTTGTTAGCATGAGTCTCTACATATAGCACTTCGCCTTTCTTTAAGAAAGTTGATGTGAACTGGGAGTTCTTCAAGCTAATGTGAGCTTTAAGCAAGTTGATATTAAAGTTGTAACTTTCTAACCTTCAACCAAAATGAAGAAAATAGAAACATAGACAATATATCAGTGACTGATCAACCACAAACCTCAGATAAAATTGACATTAACTGAGTATTACTTGATAATTAAAGTCTTGAGAAGTCATAAGTTGATATTAAATTCAAACCTTGTGTTTCCTTATTAGAATTTTGCATAGCAGTTAATGATCTTTGTTGCCTCTCCTTTAAATCATCACACATTGTATCAAGTAAATATTTGAAACTAGAAATAAGATGCAAAGAAAACTGACATTATTTAAATCCAAAATTAGTTAAGATCGTTGTGTGGTTATTTCCACTCGCAATAGAAGGATAATTGGAGATAGCTACCTCTTCCAAACATGCATATTCTTATAATGCAACGAGAATTCATGACATATATATGAATGGAAGTAGTGGTCAAGATTATATGATTGATACTTCATATAGTCACTCATCTTGAGGATTTCTATCATCTTATTTATACAACCTATAGGAAAGATGTTCATTTTCAATTTGAAATTGAGTTAGTGCATCTTATTTTGGCATGCATTTTAGTCCACATTCAAAACTATCATTTGAAATACCAAATTATAGTATCCATTTGATCAATAACCAACATTCAACCAAACATCTACATTAACTAGCTATTCTACTACTATGGATCTTGTAACCAAGGATAGTCATTTCATTTCCAAATCATCTATTTGTCCTAGAAAGAAAAATTCTAATACCCTTAGTTCGCTCTCACTCCTACAACATTTAAATTAGTTTTGAAAATATTTCAATTAGCTCCCACAAAGAATAAGTGAACCTAAAATAGGCCACTTCGTTGACAGATAATTTATAATATATGAGTTGCCTTTCTTATTTGCTAACTTTTTTGAATTTTTTCAAAAAAATGAATGTTGATTTAATATCAAATTTCCCTTAATTAATATGTATATAGTCTGTATCATATCAAAGGACAAATCTCCTAATGGGTAGCTTATGACTTCTAGAGTTTAGCTGAATATATATAAACCCATGTTTGCGGATGAATTCATAGCCAATAACTTACAAACGGAAATATCTTACTCATACCAAATCACAACAACATGTATTATTTATTCCAAGTATGAGAAGATAAAAAATAAATGCATATAATGGAATTTAAATTGTTGAAAATTTTAGAATGTAAATCTAGAAGGAACAAAAAATTGCCATCTAAAATAGGGGAATAGAAAAATCTTCTCATATATAAGACACCAATGTTAGAAATTGCAATTCACCCTGCTTGAGAAAAATGAGAAACATTGAATAGCTTGCCATTAGGGCCAAGAGAATATTTAGTTTGACTTTAAATAATATCAAGTACATAATTTTCAACATGTTAGAGAGCCAACATTATTGATTTCTAGCACCTCAACCTCGGTATGGCTTAAGGGGCTGTCAAAAAATGCTATCCCTACATATAGTGAGATCCTAAAAGCTCCATTATAAAAAAAGATTGAATAGCTTAGTGGAAAAAAATCTCACCAACCAAGAAAGGTCCTAAGAACAATCTTAGCATAATCTTTACAAATAGAGAAAAATTAAGCTTGTATTAACAACCCACAAATTGAAGAGTCCTTGAAAGAAGATTTTCTATGAAGGAATATGATACACATATTCAATATAATATGACATAAAAAACATAGACTAGTATCAATTCAAGATTCAAAACTATCTAGGTATAGTTTAGAATGCAATATTAGGTATAATCCTTCCAATGCTTGTATTGTACAAAATGGGGTAATCATCTTGACATATATTAGTTTTAGAATATAAAAAATGATCCGAATTATACACTGAAGGCAAAAAAGCTAGAAAGAACTCTGTATGGATGACAAACTTAGGAATTGATCTAAGGATGGATTGCCCTAGGATATTAGTGTTTGGGCATAGAAAGTGGTCCTCGAGTTATAGTCAAGGTTAGGGTGCTCAAGATGATGCACCTAGGATATGTCTGTCTGCAACAAATCAGACACTAAAGTATGATTTTAACTCTTGGAGATATTTTTTATCTTAATTGAAAGATTAAGATTTAACATGTTTAGTTCTTGCTTCACCCAATAGACAATTTTTTTTTTTTTTGTCTTTCTTTATTTAAACCATTTATGTGAACATTAATGCCACTATTTAGGAAACTACAAGGATTATCTACAAATAATTGAAAAAATTTGAAGACTGGCCATTAACTACATCAGTGGTTAATATATTTTGTATTAAACAATAGGATTACAGGTAAGTAGAGGATCCAAAACAGAAAAAAAGATATAATGTGTTGTGTTCAACTCATATAAACATTCAAATCAACAAAAGATTTTAGAATCATTTACTAAGAGATAAAAGAACCCACCTACAACAAGCCAATAGAGAAAAAGGAGTTTTCTAGGAACTCTTGATCATAATTTTTGCACAAAAAAAAATCAAATAAAAAGATTAATAATACACTTAATCATGACCAGTAACTAAACTCACTAGAAGAATTTTTACTACATATGGGAAATCATGATGTATAACATTTCACTTGCATATCTGAGAAAGAGATCAAAAGCTAACGACTTTTCCTTAATCATTCCAAAAAAATCCCAAGCAGGCTTCTGCAGTCCAATGATCATGACAAGATAAAGCTTTGATATAAAATATAATATGAACTTGACATATCACCTTGTATACCAGCTTCTAAAACATCTATATCTGAAATATTTATTAGCTGGAGACAAAAAATAAATAAATAGAAGAGTAGTCGCTTTAAGTTACCCGTTGCCAGGCATGGAAAATCACAACATAAACATGGTTTATGTCCCCACTTTTTGCTACCTTGTTAAGGGATCACTCTTCATCTCCCATGCTTAATAGGAGTGGTACCTATAAATGCTTGATGCAAGTTCTGAGTATAATGCTTAAATAAATCATTTATTAAGCATTGTGTAGTTGACGAAAAACAATGCCTAATTGGACAAGACTATTAAGATAAAAATGAAGTATCTCTTGTACTAATCCAACCCTTTTTCTTAATGCATTAGCCACTTTGTTGGCGTAGCCCTTTCTATGCTTGATTGTGAAAGAGTAAGCCTGTAATTGTTCCATCCATTTGATATGTTTGACACTGAGATTATCTTGAGAATTTAGATAGCTTAATGCATTATTATCTATATAGACCAAAAATTCCTTGGGTAGGAGATAATGTCTCCATTTTCTTAGGGCTTGGACCATTGCATATAATTCTAAGTCATAGGTGGAGTATCTTTTCTTTTCATCATTTATTTTTTATGAAAAGAATGCCACAGGTCTGCCATCTTGGCTTAGAAAAACCCCTACTGCTACATTACTTGCATCAGTTTCCACAATCAACACTTTTTTAAAAATTAGGGACGGTAAGTATGGGGTATTGGGAAACCCTTGTCTTCAAGTATTCAAAGGCATCATTAGATTATTTGGTCCAAATTTTTGTTTTCCTTCTTTAATTGTGTCAAGTATAGGTGCTCACACCTGACTAATTTTTTTAATAAATTTCCTATAGAATGTTTCTAGGTCATGAAATCTTCTTACATCACCTTGGTTTTCAGGAGGTGGCCAATTGAGTATGGCATCAAACTTTGAGGGATCCATCTTGAGTGTGCCTTTGGAGATAACAAAGCCTAAAAATGTGAGTACCTCTTGCATAAAGACACTTTTCTCCATATTGATGATTATATTATGTTCATGCAATCTTTTTATGACCAATTCCAAATGATTAAGTTGCTCTTTCCTACCATTGTTGTAGATCAAAATGTCATCAAGATAAACAAAAAGAAACTTACCATTATAGTCCTAAAAGATTTCATTCATTATCCTCACAAGGTCCTTGGGGCATTTCTTAGGCCAAATGGAATCACAATCCATTCATATAGTCCCTCTGTTGTTTTGAAAACCATTTTCCAATCATCTCCAGGCTTTATTCTAATATGGTGATAACTTCATTTTAAGTCAATTTTAGAGAAGTAGCAAGCATTTCCAAGTTATTCTAGTAGATCCTCTATTCACAGCATTTGAAATTTGTATTTAATTGTAATTTTATTTATGGCTTTACTATTAATACAAAGCCTCCATTTTCCATCCTTTTTCGGTGCTAGGACTGATGGAATTGCATAAGGGCTCAAATTTTTTTTAATTAGGCCTTTGTTTAGAAACTCATGTACTTGCCTAGACATCTCTGCATTTTGGGTAGGGGTCATCTTATATGTTTCCTTATTGGGTAGGGAATCTCTTGGCATAAATTCTATTTGATTGATAATATCCCTTATGGGCGGGAGGGATGAGCGTAGATCATTTGTAACCACACTAGGATAGGCATCCAATAACTTTTGAACTTCTTTAGGGACTATTATCTCTTTTTCTACAATAGTTTTTCCTTTAGGTTTCAGAGCTAATCACTTTCCTCCTACCTCAAATTCCTCCAGTATCTTAATCATTTCTTTCTCGGGTATGTGCAGGGTCATGGTATGCCAAACTAGGTCCTTAAGTGGAAATGAAAATTCAAAAAATCAGGATTAGACAAGTTGACATAACAATTTGAACAAGTTATAAATATTATATCAAAACTATGTAAGAAGAGGATCTGTAGAAAATTGAATTTAGTTTCTAAAATAATAGACCTTTTTTGAAAAATAATGATTCTATATGTTGAAAATTTCAATGTAGTTGTACAGAAATTTCAGGAAAAAAAAAGAAGTAGGTGTATGTATGACCACCTTAAACACAATCAAATAATAATTTTTTTACAAGATTCTAGATATAAGTAGTAGACTCATGTTCGGATGTGACACATTTTTTTGTAATTTTTTTCCAAGTAAATAATTAATTATGATTTTTCTTCTACAAATTTTCTAGAATACAGAAACTATCATGTCTGACAATGTTAACTTAGTTTGAACTTTATCAAATTGAATTTTTTTTAAATTTTTCTTGTAATAGGAAAATCGTAGAATGTGACAAATATTTTAGATTTCAAAAATGTTATTCAAGTGCAAATTTATAGCTATTTTTCAATAAGTCTATCAATTAGGACTAGGAAGATAACAAGTAGGTGTATGTCTGACCACATTAAACAAAATCAAATGATAATATTTTTTTATAAGATTCTAGATAAAATTAGTAGACTCATGTCTGGATGTGATGTATATTTTTATATTTTTGTCCAAGTAAATAATTAATTATGATTTTTTTTGCTACAAATTTTCTTGAATATAAAAACTCTCGTGTCTGACCATCTTGACTTAGTCTAAACTTCATCAAATTAACATAATTGCAGGAGCATAGAATGTGATGTATATTTCATATTTAAAAAATGTTATACTATTTGAAAGTTATAGTTGTTTTTCAAAGAGTCTATCAACCAGGACTTCTTTTTCACATCTCCACTTTTTGGCATACCATGATCTTGCACATACCCTCTCCCCAATAATTATAACCATAGGTTCCTTCTCATGTTTAGGGTCAGGTAGAGGTTTCATTATATAGGTGACACCATTCTTAACTAAGGTATAAGTATTTTTTCTCCCACTATGTGTTGCATCCACATCATATTGCCATGGCCTCCCTAATAGAAAGTGACATGCATCCATGTATGCTATATCGAAAAGGACTTTGTATTTATAGTCACCAATGGAAAAATCTACCCATGATTGTTCTTTAACTAAGGTTTGTTGTCCCCTTGTGAGCCATGATATGTTATAAGCACAAGGGTGAGGAAAATTTTGTAATTTTAATTTCTGCACCATTTCACGAGACAATAGATTCTTTGTAGAACTAGAGCCAATATGTAACTTACATAACTTCTCTTGACTTTTACAACTGGTTCTAAATAAGGTCTTCCTCTATGGTGGTTCTTGGGTTTGTGGTGTCTACAACAATGCTTGTCTCATCATCAAGCATTCTCCTTCCTTGGGATTAAGGTCATTTGATGTAGAAATGACACTTTGTGTATCTTCATTAACTATTTGGGCTCTCCTTTCTCTTTGACTATTAGATCCCACCTTTTCAAGACACCTACTTGTATGATGTCCATACTAATTGTAGTTGAAACACTTCAAAGGTCAATTGTTCCTTTCTCCAAATTTTCCCCTTCTAAAGGGCCTCCTTCCTCTAAAATATCCTCTTGAACTTGATTCACCTTGTTCTTTGTCTATTTGGGTTTGTTCAAAAGGTTTTAGGGACCGTCCTCTTCCCCAAGAGTTTCCTCTTCCTCTAAAGCTCTTATTGTTCCCTCTTCCCTAGTTATTTTTCTCCCATCTCTTCTTAAAATTTTCTTCAACTTTGACCAACATTTGGTAGCATTTGTGTACCATTTCAAGGGCATGTAAGTTGAGTTCCTCTTGGATTGAAAGTTCCAACCCATTGATATACCTTTCTATTCTTTCCTTCTCAATCTCTGTTGTTCTAGACTTCATACACAGTTTCAAGAACTCCTACATGTAGGCACTCACATCCATATCTTTTTGTTTGATATTTTGTCTCCTCCTATGGAATTGCACCCAATACGCTTCTACGAAATAGGCCTGTTTGACAAGTGCCGCCATCTTACTCCATGATAAAATCATGTTCTTCTTGTTCGTCACCCTTTCTTCCTAAGTGAAGTTCCACCAAGTTAGGGCTCCCACCTTCAACTTGGACTGTGTTATTTTCACCCTCTGATTTTTTGGGATGTCTTCACACTCAAAGAAACTTGACAAGGATTCTATCCAATCCATGACCATATCAAGGTCCATCTTTCCATTGTAAATAGGCAGGTCGAACTTAGCATACATGGTTCTCCTTTCCATGGACTTAAGAGCCTTTAAGAGGGGTCTCTTATTTTTAGGAACTTCCTCTTCTTCCTTCTCAGGGGCTTCTTCCTCATCCCCACCATCATCAATTCTTGAGCTCTCTCTTTCCCTCTTATAAACAATTCTCCTTTTCCTTTCTACCTCCTCCCTCAAGGAGTTATTTGCTATTTGTACCACCCTTCTCTCTTTAATTTGTTCTTTGACCAATCTGGCCATTATTTCACCATCCACTTGTAAGGCCCATTGCCAAGTTGGTGGCCATATAAACCACTTGGTCAACTATGATCAAAGGACTAGGAAGTCTTCAAACCAAGAATTTGAGGTCCTAAGAATACTAACTATTCAAAGATGACTAGGAAGCCTTCTAGGCATGGCAAAAAATATGGGAATTGGTTAGGGCGCTCCTTCACCATTGATGATCTGAGTAGTTTGATCATACATATTGGTAGAGTTTACATACTACACATTATCTACATCTTGTCATAAGTTACCATAAGATTTGACTAGTACTTTTCTCAAGGATACACACGTTACACTCTTTTTTATTAGAGACAATAGTGAACCTATTATAATTGGTAATAGGTATATAACATCAATTTTGTGTATTTATTATGAAAAGGATGAGATTGATGTGATGGTTAGAGAATATTGAATGAAGATAAGAGATATTATGTATTTGATTGCAAAGGCTTAATTGGTGTTTATCTAATGAACTTACATGGAACTCCATATGCATATGTGTGTTGGACTACAACTGATTTGGAATCTAATTGAAGAAACTGTGATTAAAGATCACTGAGGAGTTTCTGATTAGATATGTAATATGATTAAATCATTATTATGTTGTCATTGATGTCAACTAGTTTGACAATACTTATCTTGTAAGTTACTATACCAAGACATCTAAAGAAAGGTGAAAGAGATGAAGAACAGAGAAATCTACATGAGAAAGATGTACATGACAGATGAGGATAAGGAACACATTGAGTAACTTGTTGATGGGTCTATGACTTGATGATATTGACTTTATTATGTTGCATTCATCTATGATGAAGTATAGAGCTGAAAGACACAAAGCAGTGTTGTCGGTAAATGAAGCAATTCTAGTATACACCGACAAAGTGTAGTGTATACCGATCACAGTATTAACTGAGTAGTATTCACCGATGCATTTCTTTGTTAAACAAGCAGAACAGAATGAATTAAATGATTAGTTTAGCTGATAAGATTGATGAACTGGCAAGAGCATAACATCGAGGTAACAAATAATGTTTGTTACACAGATCGATGGCTGACGAAATTCAGGAAAGATCTAAAGGATGAGAATCAAATGTGTTATTGACACAAGTGCCAAGAAAGTTTGAAGTGACAAAATCTATGAATGTGGTTAAGTGGCAAAATCTGATGGTGGAGAAGAAAATGATTTACCCGTCTATATAAGAGAACATTATTTCTTTATGAAATGATGTCGAAAGAAGTAGAAACTGTAGGAATATCATGTGAACAAGGTTTTCATGCATTCTGATCAGACTAGTTAAGTGAGAACTGAGTTGTAGAACAATTACCGACGAACAGTAAGTTGATACAGTATTGAATCTGAAGTGAAATATTGATTAGAAAGGATTTGTATGGACTAAATATTGATCTGTAATCTGCAATTGAAGTTGTATTAAGATAGATCATTTACTGTTACATATTTAACCATTGTATACAGTCAAAATCTCTTAATCGAGTGGACTCTGAAAGTCTTATGATGTATCATTCATAGAATGAACATTGTTATCCTGTCAACCCCATAGTGAATGTTGGTTGGACGATAACTTCTAGTCTAAAATCCTCTAACAAGGTCACACTTGACAGTATGTTTGTAAACCTTTAACAGGGTTGGGTCTTAACGGACCTCACTTCAAAAGAGTGAACAATTTTTGGGTTGCCGGTCCCAGGTGGTTTTTCCCTGTACAGGGTTTCCACGTTAAATCTCTTGTGTTATGTGTTGATTGTGATATTTGTTTGTTATCATAGTTTGCATGTTACATGTTAGATTTGATCGGTAACTATTATGGTATTAGACTGGTAATCAGTAAAAGCACAGATAGTGAAAGTTATTATTGTTTACCGAGGAGTAGAAATTGAAGAAGTTTGTTTGAATTATACAGTTTGTTTTGGGACACTGGATAACTGATTCACCCCCCCTCTTAGTTATTCTAATAATTGGTATCAGAGCACTGGTTGCTTGGAACAGAGTTTTAAGGACTTAAGCATAAAGGTCTCAAGATGTATAAGAGGGAAGTACCGAAACTAGACAAAGAGAGCTTTGCAGTATGGCAAAGCTGGATGAAGTTGCACATATTTGGAATTGAGAATTCTGCACTAGATCTGATGGAGAATGGCTACATACAACCGCCTACTGGTCCCTTAACTCTTGATCAACTGAAGGAAAAGCATGAACATAATGTTACTATGATGGAACTTGTTGTTGCCTGTACCGACGCTGAATTTGAAGATATTAAGACATGCACGACTGCGAAAGCAATGTGGGATAAATTAACACTAATATACAATGGAGATCTGAATGTCAAAAGAGCCCGAGCTAAAAGTTTGCGAGGTAGATTTGATGATATGAGAATGAAAGAAGGTGAGAACATTGTACAATACTCAAATAGACTAAAAGAGGTGGTACATGCTATTAGAGCATCTAATAGAGTGATTGATGATGAAACAGTAATAATAAATATTCTCAGAACTTTGCTGCCAGTTTATGCAATCAGGATCTCTGCAATTCATGAAACAAGAGATACATCCAACCTTACTCTTGACACTCTGATTGGTAAACGTACAACTTTTGAATTAAACAACTTTGATAACAATGTTGTTCCTTCTGTTGAATCTGATTTCATGTCTTCTTTGAAGATTGGAAAGTCTAGTAGGAATAGTAAGAATTGTGATAGTGATGACAATACCGATGATGAACATGATGAGCTTGAAGCTCTTATGGCTAGAAGATTGCCCAAAGGAAAAGGAAGGTATAGAGGTAAGATACCTTTGGCCTACTTTAATTGTAAAGAAGTTGGTCACATCGCTGCTAGATGTCCTCAGAAGAAAGATGATGATAGAGCCAAAGACCGATTTGAAGGAAGCTATGGGAGAAGAGTCAACAGAGGCTACTGACACAACAACAAAAACAACCGAGATGAAAAAGGCAAAAAGGTATGTTACATAGCTGAAGATATTGAAACCGAATCTGATTTTGATGATGATATAGAGATTGTATTTGTTGCTATGAAAGATGACTCAGAGGAAGAAGAGAAACATGAAGAGACATCACCGATCTCTAAAGTAAGAAGAAATCATACATGGATCATAGACAGTGGCTGTACACATCACATGACTGGTGATGTAGAGAAGTTTGATCATCTTGTTGAATATAATGGAGGATCTATGAGAATGAGAAATGATGCACCTTATATGGTAAGAGGTAAAGGCTCACTGATGATCAATGACATAATACAATGTGAAAATGCATACTGGGTAGATGGCCTGAACTATAATATATTAAGTGTGGCTTAGCTAAACAATTCAGGCCACCGACTGGCTTTTCAGAGCAAAAAGGTGAAGATATATGATGATGAAGGAAGACTTGTCAGAACTGGTAGACAATCCAGAGATAATTTATTCTATCTTGATAGAGACCATTCTTCTTGTTTGTTAATAAAAGATGAAGATGCTTGGTTGTGGCACATAAGGTTATGCCATGTGAACTTTGACAACATGATCAAGATTAGTAGAAAGAAAAGAGTTAGAGGATTGCCTAACTTGACAAAACCTGATCATGCCATGTGTCATGAATGCCAGAAGGGTAAGATGACTAAGTCTAGTTTCAAAAGCAAAGACTACTCAACAAAGAAGATACTTGAGTTCGTTCATACCGACCTATGTGGTCCTATGAGAACTCAGAGCTATTCTGGTGATAGATATTTTATTCTTTTTGTTGATGACTATACTAGATTGATGACTGTTATGTTTCTGAAAGAGAAATCTGAAGCTTTTAAAATGTTTAAGTGGTATAAAGGTAAGGTAGAGAAAGAAACTAGAAAGGAAATAAAATGCTTAAGATCTGATAGAGGAGGTGAATTTATCTCTGATGAGTATACTAATTTTTATAATAAGCATGGAATCAAAAGATAGGTCTCTGCACTGAGGACACCTCAGCAAAATGGCATTGCTGAAAGGAGGAACATATCTATAATTGACTGTGCTAGAACATTGATGATACAGAAGAATGTTGCTCAGACATATTGGAGGGAAGTTGTTAGTATAGCTATGTATGTTCTTAACTGAGTACAACTGAAGAAGGATACCAACCGAACACCTTATGAGCTATGGTTTGGACACAAACCTACTGTGAGTTATTTTAGAATTTTTGGAAGTAAATGCTTTATTTTGAAAGATGAAAGAAATGACAAATTTGATTCTAAAGGAGATGAAGGGATATTTCTGGGATATTCCTCTATAAGTAAAGCTTATAAATGTTTGAATAAGGTTACAAATAAGATAGTTGAAAGTACTAATGTTTGTGTTGACGAGTTTGATAACAAGAACATAGAGGAAAGTACAAAGGAACCAGAAGACTATGATAAATTCACTTACATCGAATATCCAAAGTATCTACTGACACCGCAAGCTGTGACAACTGGTCAATAGGGAAACAATGTAGGACAACAAGAAACACAAACCTAGGAACAAGATGGAGCTACCGAGCAAGGAAATCACTCTGAACAGGATGAGCAAGAAAGGAGAAACTGACTTCTCGCTAGTTTTGTCAGAATACATCATTCTGAGACACAAATCATTGGAAATAGATATGTTGGAATGCAAACTAGAAGCAAAACAAGACAAGGTATATGTCTAGTCTGTGAATTTGAACCTAAAACTGTGAAAGTTGCATTAGAGAATGAAGAATGGATTAATGCAATGAAGGAGGAAATAGAGAAAATGGACAAGAACAAAACCTGGTCCTTAGTACCCTGACCAATAGATAAGAATGTTATCGGTACTAAGTGGATATTCAGGAATAAACTGAATGAAAATGGTGAAGTCACAAGAAATGAAGCTAGATTGGTATGCAAGGGATATGCACAGGAAGAAGGCATTGATTATGGTGAAACATTTGCACCTATTGCTAGATTGGAAGGAGTTAGAATGCTACTTGCATATGCTGCACATAAGAAATTCAAAGTCTATCAAATGGATGTGAAGTCAGCATTTTAAAATGGTATACTTGAAGAAGAGGTCTACATTGAACAACCTGAAGGATTTGTTGATCCCAACAATAAAGACATGGTATGTAGATTACATAAAGCTTTATATGGTTTGAAGCAAGCACCAAGAGCATGGTATGAAAGACTGCATACTTACTTGTTAAGTATTGGATTTGTTAGAACAAGTGAAAACAACAATCTGTATGTGAAAGGTGATACTGATGATACTATTATCATTGCTAAAATATTTGTTGATGATATTATTTTTGGAGGCTCAGAGCTTGTTTGCAAGACATTTGCTGATGAAATGCAAAAGGAATTTGAAATGTCTATGTTCGGAGAGATTAAGTTCTTTCTTGGACTACAAGTGATTCAACAGAGTGATGGAATATTCATCACACAATCTAAATACATAAAGGAAGTACTGAAGACATTTGGCATGGAAGATGCTAAACCTGTGGGAACACCAATGGCTACTAGATGCAAATTGACAAAGGAGGATGAAACTACAGAGGTAAACCAGACACTTTACTGATCCATGATTGGTAAACTAATGTATGTAGTTCACAGTAGACCAGATATAGCACATGCTGTGGGTATTGTTGCAAGATTTTCTACTAATCCTAGAGAATCACACATGATAGCTACAAAAAAGATCTTAAGATACCTAAAGAAAATAGAGAATTATGGATTATGGTATCCTAAGGAAGGAAAGTTTGAACTGAAAGTTTACACCGATGCTGATTGGGCTGGAAATGTGGATGATAGAAAAAGCACCATTGGAGGAGCATTTTTCTTTGGTGAAAGAGTTGTAACCTGGACAAGTAAAAAGCAGGCTTGTATTTCTCAGTCTACAGTTGAAGCAGAGTATGTTGTTGCTGCTACTAACTGTTCAAACATTACATATATCAAGCAAGTGTTGGAAGGAATGAATGATGTAATCACTGACCCGGTGATTATATATTGTGACAACACTAGTGCTATCAATATTTCAAAGAATCCTGTGATGCACTCTAAGACAAAGCATATATCTATTAAGTATCATTACTTAAGAGAACAAGTGCAAGAGAAGGAAGTGAAGTTAGAATTTTTCACATCTAAAGAACAACTTGAAGATATTTTTACAAAGCCTCTACCGAAGGACACATTTGAATACTTGAGTACTAGACTTGGGGTCCGTCCCTTGTCTATCAGTCACTAAGGTGATCTAGGTGTTGCATCGGCCTACTTTTATTAGAAGATCATTCATGTTGATGTAGCATAGTTCACACTTTGAATCATGTTCAAGGTTGTGTTTAAGTTTGGAGAACTTGAACCGATTGGGATATCAGTATTTAGAGATACAGAGGATGACATAATTGTTTGTTTATTTGTTTCTTTGGTATTGCTGTCAAAGGGAGAGATAAATAATATGGAAAGGAAAAAGGAACAAGCTATGACAAGGAACAAGCACTGAAGAGAATTATATAAGGGAGAGACAATCTGAATGAGACAGAGTATTGAAGATCAGTTATAGTGAACAGAAGTAGGAATAGGAGAACTCAAAAGAACACAACTGCAGAATGGTAAAGTTGGATTATTTAATGCTGGTTTAGTAACATAGTGATTAAACATATTAAGTCTATTCGACTTATAGCATTTTTTTCACAAAAGTTGTAGAATATATGTTTTGTATGTGTATGGTACATTTCATATTACTTGAGTTGCCATCAATGCCAAAGGGAGAGATTGTTGGACTACAACTGATTTGGAATTTGATTGAAGAAACCGTGATTAAAGATCATTGAGGAGTTTTTGATTAGATATGTAATATGATTAAATTAGTATTATGTTGTCATTGATGTCAACTAGTTTGACAACACTTATCTTGTAAGTTACTATACCGAGACATCTGAAGAAAGGTGAAAGAGATGAAGAACAGAGAAATCTACATGAGAAAGATGTACATGACAGATGAGGATAAGGAACACATTGAGTAACTTTTTGATGGGTTTATGACTTGATGATATTGACTTTATTATGTTGCATTCATCTATGATGAAGTATAGAGCTGAAAGACATAAAGCAGTGTTGTTGGTAAATGAAGCAATTCTAGTATACACTGACGAAGTGTAGTGTATATCGATCACAGTATTAACCGAGCAGTATTCACTGATGCATTTCTTTGTTAACCGAGTAGAACAAAATGAATTAAATGATTAGTTTAGCCAATAAGATTGATGAGCTGGCAAGAGCATAACATCAAGGTAACATATAATGTTTGTTACACAGATTGACGGCTGGCAAAATTCAAGAAAGATCTAAAGGATGAGAATCAAACGTGTTATTGACACAAGTGCCAAGAAAGTTTGAAGCAACAAAATCTATGAATGTGGTTAAGAGGCAAAATCTGATGGTGGAGAAGAAAATGATTTACCTATCTATATAAGAGAACATAATTTCTTTATGAAATGATGCTGGAAGAAGTAGAAACTACAGGAATATCGCGTGAACAAGGTTTTCATGCATTCTGATCATACTGGTTAAGTGAGAACTGAGCTATAGAACAATTACCGAGCTACAAAGAACAATTACCGACAGATAGTAAGTTGATACGGTATTGAATTTGAAGTGAAATATTGACCAGAAATGATTTGTATGGACTAAATATTGATCTATAATCTACAATTGAAGTTGTATTAAGGCAGATCATTTACTCTTACATATTTAACCATTGTATACAGTCAAAATCTCTTAACCGAGTGGACTCTGAAAGTCTTATTATGTATCATTCATAGAATGAACATTGTTATCCTATGAACCCCATAGTGAATGCTGGTTGGACGATAACTTCTAGTCTAAAATCCTCTAACAAGATCACCCTTGACAGTGTGTTTGTAAACCTTTAACAGGGTTGGGTCTTAACTGACCTCACTTCGGAAGAGTGAACAATTTTTGGGTTGCCGGGCCCAGGTGGCTTTTCCCTTTACAGGGTTTCCACGTTAAATCTCTTGTGTTATGTGTTGATTGTGATATTTGTTTGTTATCATACTTTTCATGTTACATGTTAGATTTGATTAGTAACTATTATGGTATTAGACTGATAATCGGTAAAAGCACAGATAGTGAAAGTTATTATTGTTTAACGAGGAGTGGAAATTGAAGAAGTTTGTTTGAATTATACATTTTGTTTTGGGACACTGGATAATTGATTCACCCCCCCTCTTATTTATTCTAACATATGTGATGCTATTTTTAGTTCAACCCTTTCGGATTTTAGTCCAAACCTTTTTGTAAGTAGTGGGTTATCCCACATTTTGGGATGATGGAAAATAAGCATAAAAAATAAATCATTTTCAGCCTATTTGAATGAAGATGGGTGTTTGAGTGAAGGCCTCCTAGGCCTTTGTTCAAACACATTATGCAAGTGGTGTTTGTTCGAACACCCCCTACTTTGAATGAAGCCCATGCACATGGGCTTCATTTGAAGGGTGTTGTTTAAATGAACACCCTATGGATGGATTTTTTTATAAAATCTAGTTATGAATAGTCATTTTCACCATTTATTTTGGTAATCTTGTGCACCCCCAAGTGTTGGATAAAACTATCTAATGTCCTAGATTGACATTAGAATCCCCTGAGTGATTTCAACCTCTTTCAATCATCTTTGATATTAAGTACACACAATTCTTCGTTTCTGTATATTTTTTTAATTGTAAATTATTTATTTTTTAATTATCTTAGTTACTTGTTTGTTTTTAGTAATTTTTTATTTTATGTTAGATAACTTTACAAACCTCTTGTTGGAAAATGTTATAAAACCCTTCTTAAAAAACCCTAGCTAGAAAACCTTAGTTAGAAAATGCTATATAGAAAACTCTACTTAGAAAATATTAGAAAACTATTTTTAAAAAATGATATTTTTTTTCATAAATGTTTGTTTTTAATTTTTTTTGGTTAGTTATATCAAAAAATGTAGAAAATGTTATGTACACATGTATAGTTAAATATTTAAATTCTTGAAGTTCTTTTTGATATTTTGAAATTTTATGTAGATATGTTTAATATTTTCTATTAAATAATTTTACAAACCATTTCTTTGAAAATGTTAGAAAACCCTAGTTAAACTAATGTTTGAAAACCCTAGTTAGAAAATGTTATATAACCTTAGTTAGAAAATCTTATAAAACACTAGTTAGAAAATATGAGAAAATCATTGTTTAAAAACTTGTGTTTTTATTTTTTTGAGTTAGTATATATCAGAAATATATAGAAAATGTTAGTTTTTAAAACTGTAGAAATTTTTTTATATACACATGCATATTTTAGATTAAATATTTAGATTTCTATGTTTAAATTCTTTATGTATATGTTTTAGATGTTTCCATTTTATGTAAAACTGTTATACATGTATAGTTAGACATGTTAAAATATTATCTTAGGACCCCTTAAAAGTATGTATCCTAAAACATTTTAAGACACCTAGGGCCCCTTAAGACACCTAGATCCCTTAAGTTAGTCCATCTTTTATGACATTATACTTGGTTCCTTAACAACCTCTAGATTATGATATAAAACCCTTTAAGAACCATTAGCAAGGGCTATTTGACATAATAAAACATAATACCCCTTAAGATGACCTATTATAACATAAGGCCTATTAGTAGAAGCTATTATGAAATAATACCCCTTAATATGACCTTTTAAAAGATAATTTACCACTTAAAAGTCCTTATTAATGTGATATAAATTCTCTTAGTTAACCAATTATGACAACCTATTACGATGTATAAGACCACTTAAGATGACTTATTATGAAACATAAGACCCCTTAAAAGAGCCTATTATGACATAAATATCCTCAATACCTATTAATGTATCCTAGGACATGTTTATTATGACATAAGACCCCTTAAGATGACCTATTATAATATAAGACCCCTTAAGATTACCTATGATACTTATTACACATTATGACACATTAGGACCCCTTAAGATATCCTATGATCACTTACAACCAATTAGTACCATTTAAGAGGTTCTATGAACACTTAGGACCATTTAGGACCATTTAAGATACTTAAATTATGCATTTAGGACACATTATTTCCCCTTTGGATAGTCCATTAGGACCAATTTATGACCCCTTAGGACCATTTAGCTCCTAAAATTAGAACCCCTTAGGATACTTAAATTATACATTTATGACACATTATGACCCCTTAGGATAGTCCATTAAGACCCAATTATAACCCCTTAGGACCAATTATGACCCAGTTACGATACCTTAGGAAATATTTTACAGATTAGGACCCATTATGTATTATTAGATGACCTTTTATGACATTAGACACCTATATTAACATTTTATGACATAAGACCCCTAATATGACAAATTAAATATTTTGATGTTTAAATTTAGTTTAAAGATGATATGTTTAATTTTTATGTATGTATAGTTAGATCTTTTTCTTTAAAACAATATACTTTATTAAATGTATAATTTTAGATTTCAATATTAGTTTCCATTTTATATGCACTTATAATGTGCTCAAGTACTTAATTTTTAACATTTAACACATATTACCCCTAGATGGCTACACATGATAGAGATGTTATACTTCAAGATGTACATCAAGATGATGGACCTCAGGGTGAGTGACCTGATGCTATAGCACCCCCTATTTATGAGTACACTCCTAATTTAGTGATCATATTTTAGTGTGCTAGAGAAGAGATGGATTGACTTTGAGAGGATATGAGTAGATTGGAGGAGGGTTTCTACATAGTATTTGTACTACCATTTTGAGGAGTCTTGATGATCTGAAATCAAGGTTGAGTTCACATTCATCATTTTCATTGTTGGTTATTGAGAGGATTTTTTAATGGTTGAGAGCTAAGCTCTCAGGTGATGTATCCTTAGAATAGGTCTAGAGGCTTATCTCTAAGGATGCCATCAAATGAGAGGTCTTCCCATTTTATGATGGAATGGATAAGGAGAGGGAATATTAGGTTGCTTGATGTGTCGTTCCCTAGATATTATGTTTGATATACCCTCGATTCCTTGTAGCATATGGTCGTTATCCTAATACTGATTAGATTATTTTATATTTTTCCTAGTAATTGTACATTGAGTACTGTCTAGGGCTCAACGTCAACTATATAGATCTTCCAAGATATTTTGGTTAGGAGCACAACAATTTTTTTGATCTTGATCAGTATCATAGGGCTGATCCATTTTTTGTTAGGATTACGTGTAATACTGAGAGGGGGGTGAATCAATAGTACAACTCTTTTAATATTTTCAAATAGATTTAAGCTTAACCATGCAATAATTGAAATCAGAATAACATGTTCATAAAGTAAATAGCTCATGACACCATTATTTGTTTTTGAGGAAACCTTGTAAAGGGAAAACCCAAGTGGGTAGGTGGTACCCACAATAGCTATACTAAAATATGATATCCATGTTAAGATATTTTGTCCTATTAGGAGTAGAGTAGTACATAGTACATGTCCTTGTTAGAGGAAAAACCCTTTTAGGATTCTATATACAAATGAAAGCATTTCTCATACAAAGGTTATATCCACCTTGATACACATAGGACAATACAAAACTATGAACTATGCTCAGCATCAAAATGCCTGATTAGTCCCAATTTTAATCTTGCATCTAGTTTTCCCTTCTCTAATAAAAAATCCTTCCTCACACTTCATATATACTTCGTAATCCAAAACTATACACTTCGTATCTCAAAATAATTTCATATATACTCAGTCACATAATATGTCTAGTCAGCTCTCAACACATAACCTAGTAGTAAATGCACAATGGGTAATCATACATCTACAAAAATAGGATAGGACCTAACCAAAATCCAAAGTATAACTACTTGAATCCACACATTTACTCCTTTAATCATCGTGACCAGTCATATGCTGTATTTCAATGCTATAATTTCTTCACTTACTCAAAACATGTTGTAACTCTCACCAGTCATTTCCAAAGTACAATTTACCTTAACTGAAGGTGTACTACATTCCATAATATGTTTATCCAAGATCGTATGATATAATTAATGACATAATCCTCTTGCCACACAAAACTTTATAACTGTATCGTATCAACTATTTCCTTCACTTAGTCATTTTTCCAAAATAGAATAACCAAAATTGGTCTATGCTCCAAGAAATCATTCCAATAAGTAGTGTTTCCATAAATAACAACATATATGCTATACCTATTAGGCCACTTGCCAAAAATATCCCACTTTGGTATTGATGGCAACACTTAGTGAAAAATGACTAAGTTCCCAATACCAAAATATTGTATATACATCTCTAATCTTACCATTATATACTTTTCACACCAATTAATCCCTCTTCGACATCAATGGAAAAGGTATATAGAAAAATGTACACATAAAAAATTTAGAATTGCTAACTTAAAATTCATACCATATGAATTATATCTTGGAAAGAGGTTTAAATGATATTTTCCTCTTCTTTCCATGTTTTATCCAAGGCTTGACCAACATGTATTAAGCCATTCAAATCAAATGGTGAAATCTCAACATTCTTTAGTACTGTTGGTATGACTCCATTAAGAGACTTCTTTTCTATCTACATATATCCTCAAGTTGTTTTTCTAAAATTATCAGGTTTAGAGTAATGGGACTTGTCAAAACTCCGAATCTACCTAAAACTCTTCCTTTTTCAACTTCAAGCACACTGATTTTGTCCAATAGTTTGGACACTTCCTTTTCCATCTCTGTAACCATTTGTGAGGAGGATCCACAATTATTTACTAGTTCATCCAATGCCTTCTCATCATTTTTGATTATGTCTTCAATGTTCTTCATGTGTTTAAAATGATTTATAGAATAGATATATAACCTCCTTCCATACTCTATACAAGGCTTAACTTCATAAATAGTGGTACTCAATATACCTATTCCCCATCTAATAGAATTGCATACCTCTTCTACTTTCTTCACCATGTATTCTCTTTCAATTTTAGTTGTTGTGGCCTTTTCCAATGAGTTGAAGTGAACATCAAAGTCATCAAGTACTTTGTTCAAATTATTTATTGCATCATTTTCTTGAAAGGTGAAAGGTATGGGCAGGATTTTGTTGACTCTATCTACCACCTTGTCAAGTACCTTTTTTTTCTTTGATATCTTCTATTCTGATCTTTCCTTAGCCTTTGCAAAGGCCATAAGGGACAACTTCATGAGCTCATCCTCATCCATGTCATAAAAATTTTTGATCACAAGGTTTCTTGTCACTTGCCAATAATTGTGTTGACGAAGTGAATAAATCCTTACTAGGAGTAGGAAAAAAAATAGACTATGTTGTTTCTTCTACAATAACAATTTCAAATTTTATATCCTTCTTCCCTTCATCTATGATTTTCCTTGGTTCTTCCTCTTTTATTCTATCTATGTGAAATTTTTCTATGTACCTTTTCTATCCTTTATCAATATCCTTCAACTCATCTTTTGTTATCATGCCAAGATCAATCACATTTGTTTCATTATAGCCTGTATTATTCTCAACCTGAAAAATAGTGGTGTAATTATCTTGAAAGGGGTCAATTTCATCCTACAAGGTCTCCAAAGACATAGGTACACCCACCAAAAAGACTTATGGTTGTTGCACATTGATATAGAATTGATTTATGTCATCCTCATCAATGGGTGGTTCCTTTTTAGTTATACTATTTCTAGATGATTCAGTAATGTTAATGTCTTTATGTTTACAAATTTCTATCTTCTTAGCCATCACAGGAGGTCCTTCACCCAATAACAATCTATCAAGTTCCTTTTGTGTTTCTTCTTGTAGTTCATCATATTTTTTTGGCCATTAGTTTGATCAATATGGATTTAGTTCTTAGATATGGCTTCTAATGATTGAGTAGTCTCTCTATATCTTTATGTGAGATAATAGGATGCATGTCATCAATTATTTTTTATCTCATCTTATTATCTTCTTCTAGAGCTATTTGTTTCCTCACTTCCAAACTATTATACAACCCGTCAGAAATACTACCTTCCAATTCACTCAGGTTCTTTTTGAAATACAACATGTGATTTATCACCATGTCTTCTATTTCAATATTCTCATTCTCATTATACCTTAAAAAATATTTGGATAGTGAATTTAAATTACCTTTAGTAATGATCATTTTTGCCATGATAGGTAGATCAGGTTTTCTATAGTTTCTTTGGTGTTGATTTGTCTTTATCTTCTTTCTTCTTCACTTCTACCTTATACCTTATGGGAGGTGAATTATGTTTGGTCTTAGAGGACCTTTTTGTACTCATATATGTAATTGTTGTTGTTTTTACCACACTTTCTCTTCACAAAGATATTTTAGGTGGAGAAAAATCATTCTTTGTTGTTGCGACCACCAGTAGGGATGATTCTGGAATATCTTCAGCCACTGGAGAAGGAAGGGTTGTAGGGGTAGTTCTCACGACCTCCGAAATCTCATCTTTCCTTTTTCTTAATTCCTTCATCTCTTCCTTATTGATATCTTCTTTTACAGTGATGCCATATTTTACTTTCTCAATGTTTCTTTTCTTTTTGTTCTTGATAGTTCCTCCATTCCTTTTTTGGATTTCTCTTCATATGTACCCCATCTTTCCTCATTGGGGTCAACATCAGTGGATATGATGTGCTCAACCTGAATAGTAAGAATCTATCAACTGATGTCATATCCCATAAGATAGCACCATTTTATTCTAGGATTGCCTACTTCGAAGTATACAAAGTTAGTTTCTACCATGAAGCAGATTGTGTCTTTGTATTTCTCTATAATTACATAAGGGGTCCTCTTTCTTTCCTTCATTTCCCTTTTGTATACCTTAAACATCCCAAAGCGTTTTCCATCTACCCATTTCTTGTCCTGCATTCTATAATACTTTCTAATTTGTGAATTTATGGGATCCCTATTCTATGCATTAGGATGCATGCTACAAAACTTGTACACTATATGGAAAAATATATGATAAGGGATTGAAATCTTAATTCTTTTGACCTATCTTTCTTAATTTGTCTCACATTCCCTAGGAATTGTTGTTTGAGTACTTTGCACAAATTATATTTCACATTTTCTTTCACCATCTTATATGCCATCATTATCACACCCACATAAACAAAATTAGGTTGGCTTCTATAGTGAGGTTTATAGACCAACACCATTGAAATTAGTCTCACATCTTGCTAAAAGATGTCGTGATTTTCATTTCTCTCTTATCCCACTTTGAATGCATTAGGGTTTCAACTTTCTTCTTTGTGTTTTTCTCTGATGTAGAAATAATGCCAACATTATTCAATTCAGTAACTTGATGAATAAGTTCATTTCTAAGCTTGATAGATTATTTTCCAATCCAAAGAAAATGGTCATGAATTCTGCTCAACATAATTTTGATCCATTCGTCTTCATCAAACTCATAAAATTATGTCATCTGTATTCAATGTTTAGATTATCCAACTGTGAAAACTTAGGTTTCCAAGTATTGTCTTCATTCAACATGTCTCTCATCTCTCGGTAATCTAAAAATATCTAATTGAATAATTCTTGTAGTGGATGTAAGACCTAATATCTTCAACATGTAAAACACTCTGTGAAGTTTGAGATAACACACCCTCAAGGTCTTGCTCCATTGATTTGTATAGGTTTTTAAAAAATTTATACCTTGGTCTCTCACTAACATCAAAGATTAATGGAATATCCATGAAAAATAAAGCTTGCAGATAAGATCAAATACCATTTTTCACTATGAATTAGGGTTGTACACCTCGCAATCACTGAGTTTCTCTAGCTCCTTTTCTTTCTTCTTTTATCTTCTTTAATTTTCCCTCAAATGATTATCAAAGATGATTTGAGAACATGAACTTATAATTCATTGTACACAAATTGACACATTTATTGATGAATGTTTAAAGTTTCTATGCTCTAGTCATCCATCTTTCTGGCGATCATTCAATATAGTGTTGTATAGCCATATGATCATAGATATAGACATCATATACATTAAAATATCTATATGTATGCTCACATAATCTTAGTATTTCCACAAGGGGTTGGATAAATTACTAATATGATTCTCCAAAGCTCCCCTTAATGGCATGTTAGGCCATTTAGGATACTATGGAAAAATATTCATTAGGAGAGGACCCAGTAGTATCAACTGACACCCTCTGATCCTTAATTTCACTCTATTCCATTTCCTTCAAAATTTTTTCCCAATACTTGTTTCCTTCCTTTGTGAACATACGATTGAGCTAATCCATATACTCATCCATGCTCTTCACAACATTACCAATGTTCTTCTTCAATGCTATAGGAGGTTTCTTTATGTTTATTAGCCTATTGTATTTGTATAACTTTTCAATGTATCCTAGATTATTGCACTTGTAACATGTAGGTTGAGATCTGTTCTGATTAACCTACAATCTGCAATTCCTTTCTATGTCTCTAAACTTTTTGCATTTGTAACAAGTGATATTTTCTATTCTTTCTTGTCTAGTGTAATCTTTCTTATGTTGAGATTGATAAGGTTTTCTACATTCTACCTTCTAGTGCCCATGTGCATAACAATTAAAAAAATAACCATAAAAGGAATTATAAGGAGTTTTATCTCTATAATCCTTGATCATGTGACTAATTTTGTTGCATTCAAAGCATCTTCCTCTTAAGGATCTATTAGGTTCCTCTTTCTAATTAGGTTCTTTTGGATGATTATATTTTTCATCTATTTTTCCTTCAGATTATCTTTCTTGAGATTTTGAACATTCAACTTCTTCAAAACCAACTCTAGTCTTGTCACCTTTAGGCTTATGTATCTCTATTTTTTCATCATTTTTTTCATTTCTTGCATGAAGGATTTTAAATTGGTTCGTTGCCTCCTAAAGTTTTGTTTTAACAAAAATGTTGTACTTCTTCAATTCTTGATTCTTGATCTTTTAGCCATCAAGCTCAATTTGCATTTTTCTATATAAACCTTATTACTTTTCAAAGCCTCACGATGATTGCATTTTTCCTCTTTGACTTTTTGAATCTCTTTATTCATCTAAATGGTAGTAGCTTTATGTTCCTATTTTAATGCTTCTTTTTCATGTACTAGATATTTTTCTTCATCTCTCATCTTCTTTGTGATTTCTTGTCTTTTGTTGTTGGAAACCTCAATTTTCTCTTTAAGTTTCTTGATGTATTCTTCTACTTTCTTTAAATTTAATTTCAATTCATCATTGTCATCTTTATCCTTATCCAGGTATTCAAGTACTACTTCAAAATTTTCTTCCAAACTTATTGAATCCATCTGGATCTCCCTTAAGGTATTATGATTTATCTCTAAGGACCTTATGCTCTAGTACAAATTGTTAAAATTAAGTAATAACAAGAGGGGGGGTGAATCAATATTACATGAGCAATTGCAATATTTTAAAACAAATTTAAGTTTAACCATGTAATAACTAAAATCAGAATAACGTGTGCATAAAGTAAATAGTTGATGACAATGTTATTTGTTTTCAAAGAAACCCTATAAAGGGAAAACCTCGGTGGGGATGTTACCCACAATTACTGTCATAAAATATAATATCCATGTTATGAGATCTTGCCATGTTAGGAGTAGAGTATTACATAGTACATGTCCTTGTTAGAGGAAAAATTATGTTAGGAGTCTATATAGAACTAAAATCATATTTCACATACAAAGGTTATATCCACCTTGATACAAATAGGATAATACAAAAATGTGAACTATACTCAACATCAAAATATCTTATTAGTCCAAATTCTAATCTTGTATATGTTCTTCCATTATTTGATATCAAAATCCTTCCTTTCACTTCATATCTACTAAATAACCCAAAACCATATGCTTCACATATCAAAATACTTTTATCTATAATCGATCACATAATATGTCTATTTAGATATGGCGCAGGATCACCTAGGACCTAGGCTAAGAGTCCTACCCTTGTTTTGGCTTGTAATAGTCCTAGCCATACATGGAGGTTAATAAAGGAACCAAGAGAGTCTAGGTTTTATAGGAAGGTAGGCGGTTAAGTTATTTTTGGTTTGAGTTAGTAGATTCTAGAGTGGAAGCTAAGGTATCTCTAGGAACTAGCTTAGTCCTAGGAAGTGGAAAAAGGACCAAATTTTCTAAAGACCTCAAAATGTGATGAAATAGAAAAAAATAAGCTTAAAAATAGCTTTAGAATTGTTTTTACACCATTTTGGGTGATTTTGAGTGACCTAGGAGTGTGCAAGAGCACTTAGGACAAATTGACAAAAAGTTGCTCAAAAGTTGTCATGACAACTTTTGCAACTTTGCAAACTTGCATGAAATTTTTTTGTCCTAAAGGGGATGACCATTGGATTAGGTAAAATGAAGGTCCTAACCACCCAAATCTCATGGAAATAAGTGATATAATCCCTAAATGGCTCAAATATTGAGGCTGGTTCATTTTTTAATTACTAGCATTAAGATATCAGACACTGTTATGGACAGTCAAGACATAGTCCTTTGTTTGAGTGCATCAGTAGGAGATAATAGTTTAGATTTTTGTTTGAAAAGAAGGAATTAGTTAGGAAACTTAATTTTGTTTCCATTCTACATCAATTTGTATGTTTTTTATAGTTTTAATAGCTTAGGTGAAATCTTTTTAATTTAGACAGTTCACTAGCATATACATAGCAGTGTGTGGAAACATATCTCCCCCATAGAATCCCACCTTGTATTCATCACGGCCTATTGGTACATGGAAGTCGAGCTGATGTACAATGCATATAGCCAATTAGGATTTTTGGCATTGAGTATGGCCATTTTTGTAACCTTTCCAAAGATGAGCATAGTCATTGCTCAACAAGGGACAAGGAGGTGAAATTGTAAGTTCTCTTGCAAGTGTGACTAATAAGATGAAATCCAAGAATTTGGAGATGATAATGGTGATGAGAAAAATCCATGATGGAAAGATAGAGGCTTGAAAAATCCATTTGGAAAGCATAACCTTACTATGAATAATGAGCTCCTAGAAGCTACTAAAACCCACACTAAACCCTCCTAGTTGAGTTAGGTTATTTTATGGATGCCTAGAAACCAAAGAACCAAAAAATATCTTAGGGTTAACTAATTAAAAAAATAATCCATGATTTTTTTGGAAGGTCATTTAAGTGAAAATTTCAAAAAATCCTAAAAACTAGGACTAGGAGACCTAAATAGGGCTCTAGCCCTAGCAGGCCAAAACAAAGAGTTTAATAAGATCACTAAGGAAACATTGGGAAGAAATTGATGAAATTTATCAAGAATTGAATCAAGATTAGAAATTGGTTACCTCCACATACTTGCAAGACTCACCACTTTCTTAGGAGGTAAGGTACAGTTGGAAGGATAGAATAAAACTTGAGTAGATAGGGAACACTTCACCATTGATAGAACCTAGGAGTTGCAAAGAACTTTAATCTACTTGAAGATATTGAAGAGGTCCTTAGTTGACAAGGAGGCACCTTTTTGAACCCCTAAAAAATAAATTGGGAAGTTGGATTTTTGGGAATCTAAGTGATCCTGACAAGAGTATTAGTGCACCTAGTGTGAACTGATTAGATTGGTCTCAGAGCCTAAAATATTGGGCTACTTGATAGTTGATATTGCATTCATCTGAGTCAGTAGATTCATCAAGGATGGTGAAAAATGAAGATTTTTCCAAGAAGGTGGAATACCAAGAGGAGGAGAATAGACTCCTTAGGGAAAGGTTAGTAGGGATAGAAAGTAAACTTGGTGTGGTGGAGAATGAGACTAAATTGATTAGACAAAAAGTCAATGAGGTAGAAGAGAAGGGTAAAGAGTTGGAAGAGGAAGACAAAGTCCTTGAACCAAACCTTGTGTTAGAAGAAGAACCCTTTTTGAGAGCATTAAAAGCCATTTTTTTAATGTATTTGCAAGGAACACCACTCTTTAGTGGAAAGATGGAGGCAAAGATAGTTATGAAATGGATTTAAGGAATGCAGAATCATTTTAAGTGTGAAGGCATTAGTGAATCTCAAAGATTTAGGGTAGAAAAAACAAGGATTAGAGGGCCTTCCCTCACATGGTGTAAATTTGTGCAAGATTAAAGAGTAAAGGAGGGATAAAACCCTATTACCAATTGGAAATGTATGGTGGAAAAAATTAGGGAGACCTACCTACCAGATGATTATGAGGTACAATTTCATAAGAAAAGATAAAAGTTGAGGCAAAATGACCTAGAAGTAAGTGCCTACATAGAGGAGTTCTATAAAATATGATTTAGATCACATGTGATGGAAGAGGAAAGCCTAAATGGCCTAAGGTGGGACATCTTGTTAGAAATAGGGAATACTAAGAGGGGGGGGTGAATCAGTATTCCCTATTTCTAACAATTGGTATCAGAGCTTAGTTACTTGGAAAATAATCATTCAAGGAAAGCCTAGCAGCTTGAGTAAGATCTCTATGGATATGGATCAACTAGAAAAGATTCTTGAAGAAGCTCTTGAATAGATTGATATGCTTACTAATGAAAGAGACACTCTAAAAGGAAAATATGATGATGCAAAGAACCTCATTGAGAAATTGAAAAACAAATTAGAAGATCTGAGATCTGAAAAGAAATCCAAAGTTCTTATTGAAGACTGTGATGACAATTTGGAAAAAGAAAATGAGATCCTTAAGCATGAATTGAAGATAGAAAATCTGAAGCTTAGTTTGAAAGATGGAAATGGCAAGAATGAAGCAAATCTGAAATCTGAGAATGAAAGTGTAAAAATTGAAAATGAAGGACTAAAATCTAAAGTTGGAAATGTAACATCTAAACTTGAGAAAGTCAATTTGCAGTATGCTGAACTTGAGAAATACAACAAGATTGTGAAAGGCAAACTAACTCAATCCAAGAAACAACTTGGAAAGGCTATATTCAACTAGTGAGAAGATTGATAGACAAGCATCCTTTCAGAAACCATTCTATGATAAGATTGGTCTTGGATTCAACACTCTTAAAGCAAATGATGAAAGAAAGGAACCAGATCTGAAAGTATTTGAAAGCTTAGATGAGAAGAAGTCTGATGAGATCAACAAATCTGAAGATACACCTAAAGAAGAAGAATCACCGAAGCAGGATGAATCATCCAAAGGTATGCAAAGAGAATTCAAAGGTAGATGTTTTGCTTGTAATACTATTGGTCATATGAAGAAAGATTGCACAGGTAAGCAATTTAAACCTCTTAATGGTTATTGTTATAACTGTCATGGATTCAGACATAGAGCTATTGAATGTAGGAAACCTAAATTTATTGAGAATAATAATAATAGTAGAATGTTTAAGAATACTAACAATGCAGATAAGAAACCTGCTGAAGATATGAACAGAAGAAATGGAGTAATATGTTATAGATGCAACAAGGTTGGACACATTGCTAGAAATTGCAGATCACAGATTAATCCACCTGGATCAAGATATGGAAGCAATGGAATTGTTTATCAGATATGCAACAAGGTTTTGCAGAATGAACAATGGAGTTTTCAATCCTAACCCTAACCCTAGAAATCATGAAAGAAGAAATGAAGATGCAGGTAACAGACATAAAGGTTGCTGTAGCAATATAGATGAAGTGAAGTTTGTTAAAAGCATAGATCAAGGAGACATATCCAACATTGAAGGCAATCAGAAAGGTGAAGTATCAAATGGTAAGAATGAATCCTTACCTGACCTATCTCAAAGCACTTAATTTATGAAAATTATAGTAGATTAGGAACTTAGATTAGTGTAGAAGTAAATTTATGATGAATTAAGTTTTGCGTAGTTAATGGAAAGTAGTTTATGATATTATGATGCTATGGTTAAGAGTGGAAATAAAAATATTATGTTTTTCGAGATCGTAAGAAGTTTTAAGTTTTGCAGGATAGCAAAAACAACTTTTTGGAAAGAAGCGGCAAAAGAATTGAATGCGATGTCAGAACTAAGTGAGATTGAAGTAATACAAGGTTATGATTGGTATTATTTGATCATCAAAGTGAGCACAAGTGTTAAGGAGATCGGAAAGCAGTGATTGGAAGCTTTTTGCAACAATTTGGTGAAGGATTTGAGCACCGAATCTACGCAAGCCCTAAATTAATGAAATCGAGGTATTTTACTTGACAGATCTATGAATCAGTAAAAGGAATTTGAAGTAATCATGGATGTATCTTTAATTCACAATATCAGAGATAAAAATAGACCTAGAATGAAGAGGGAACCAGTTGAACCTCTAGAAGAAGACCCTAAGTTAGCTTTATCATTCGTACCAGATGGAGTTTTGCATTTAGAGAATGTAAGAAGTTATCTTAGATGCAAGTTAGAAACCATCAGTGATAGTGATTTTATAAGTGAGTATGCAAATATTTACAACCAGGGCATGTCATTGAAACAAGGATATGATCATTTGAAAGACAATGAGATTGTTAAGTAAGCATTGCAGTACGAGTTTGATAATGAAGAATGCACTAAGATAATCCTTAGCAAAATTCATAATGGGAAGTTTTGGCTAGAAGATAGAGTAATAGACATTACAGCTGATTTGATTCATGAAGTCATTAGATTGTTGAAATCTGGAGCTATTACTTTAAATGAGAAGAACATGAGAAAGATAGTCATTGATAACACTAATTCATCCTATAATGGTAGAGGAATTGTAATTAGTAAGATCCAACAACCTGATGTTAGATACCTATGCAAGATCCTAACAACCAAGTTTTGTGCAAATTCAAGAGAGGATGACATGGCAGCTGGAATGGTACACATAGCTTATTTGATGTGTGTTGACAAAGTCCCAGTTGATATGTGTGAAATTATGAGAATTCAACTGTTTGAGAACTTGGAGAAGATTAAGAAGACAAAGTATGCACAATTTAGATTCTCATCTTTGATCACTTAAATATTTTTTCATCTTTTGAGGAGATTTCCTTACACCATACGAAATGATTGGAATGATGGAAAAAATACAATGGAAAGGATTAATGTAGTATACAAAAAGCATGTTATTGACAGTGTTAATGAGAGTGTAGTATTTGTTATTAAGACATTTCAAAATATTGTGTCTAGTAAATCAAGGATTCCACAGTCTCTTGTGGAGAAATACAAGAATGAAATATGTTTTATGGTTGACATTGACTTTACATACATTGAAGTAGTTGAACCTAGAATTGAGTTCATAGACCCTCTTGGCTATGAAATATCTAAAACAGAGACAAAAGAATATGTGAACAGGCTACTTAAATGCAAGGTTGACACCCACAGTAAGAGATTTGGAACTTTTGAAGAAAATTTCAACTCCGCAAAGGCTATACTTGAGGAGAAACAATCTAAGAAAAGAGTTGACAAAACTATTAAGAAAATATTGAAGGATACAAGATTGATAGAGAGAGAATTCTTAGTGGCAAAGCAGACAGCAGCAACAATCAGAGATATCAGACAGAAAGAGATTTTATCTATACCTCCCTTATCATCTAGTGCAGCACTAGTCAAGCTGAAAGTAGAGGAACTTGAGAAGGAACAAGTAGCAAGCAAACCTACTAGATCTACTTCCTCCACACCAAGCAAGAGAGTGAAAGAAATTACTACTGGACCTGGTAAGAGGCAGAAAAATTTGGTGCCACCAGTACTTAGGAAAATTGTAGAAATTAAAGATGATGACACTTCTGTGAACAAGAAAGCATGGAAACCTAGAGTTGAGAGAGTGAATGAAGAAATTATAAAAGATGGAGATTTCACTAAAATGAATAAATACTACGACCTTTATGACTATTCTGATAAATTAAATCTTGAAAATGCAGTGGTCAAGCATTTGATTTTGGCTAATAAGATTTTTGACTCTATTTAGGGAAAGATACCTGATGACTTATTGCAAAAACTTGCTAATAGGAAGATGAGAGCACAAGAAGAAGACAAATCTAACAGAGAGAATCTTGTGAAAAAACTATGTGATCTAAGAGATGATGATCATCTTAAACAAATTATGAATCCCCTTAGCACCCATTTAAGGACAAAAATGAGAACCATTCAGATTATGGTAGGACAATATGAACAAGTGAATGCAAAGACTGAACAAGCAATAATCAAAGTTATGGTAGAAATTGTTGGAGAGACATCAGTTGCAGCAGAGAAAGTAGAAGAAGCAGAACAAGAGGATATTTCCTCTCCACTGACTATTAACATTGAAGAAGAATCTATGAATGTTGAGGGTACAAGGATCACCTTGGATATTGATGATAATGTATTCAAGAATCTAGAGAACATTGTTGACAATTTAGCTCTTGATGACCCAGATAGAACTGCAGAAGCAGAGCAGACTCAATTTATTGTTGAAGAACCCAAAGTATCAGAAGTACAAGCATCTGTACCCTCTAAAGAAGAAATTAATCTTACTCCTGAGACTAGAAAGAAGAAAATTGGATCTTTGTTTATTTGGGAAAAGAAGTGGATGATGATGATCAAATGGAATTGATCACATCTTTGAACAAAATCATTAGGAAGAAGAATAAAGTTAAAAGTATAGAAGGATGTCTGAAGGACCTAACTGAAAAACTACAAAGTATTGTGACCACACAGATTGTAGAAGTAGACCCTATGGACAAGGCAAAGAAAGTGATGAGCACTTTTGATGACGAGTTCACTAACCTAGCTGATATTGCAAAAGTGAAAGCAGAGGTAGACTATGAGGCTAGAATGTTGTTGAATATCAGTCAGTACATCAGCAATGATATCAGTACTCTTGATATCTGTATCAAAGATTTGAGGAAACATTTGGAGATAGGAAAATCTTTGTACATACAGTGTACAAAATTAGAAACTTTGACAGTTGCGGAAGATCAAAAGATAAAATTGTAAGGAAGCTAAGATTCTGAATGAAACAAAGCTTCTATCTAACCCTATTGTGAAGGTCTGTGATGTTGAAAAGAAAGTTAGGAAACTTTTGATGAAATTAGAATTTTACAAGATGAGAAAGACAGGAAGTTAAGGAGATATAATCTTTTGAGAGAGCATGTTTCTATGAAGTTGAGTGTTATTGAAGAGCAATTAGAAGATTGTCTTACAGCTAAGACATATTTTTAGAAATTCAACTTTGAAAACCTCCAAGCTTGTCAAATAGCATCTTATGGACTGAGCGCACTACTCAATGTGGTTGATTCCATTAAGAAGTCATGGGAAAAGGAGATAGAAAACATGAAGATAGATTTTGTAGATTGTGTTGCAAGCCTACCGGCTTTGCAATAAATAGATTGAGGTATAACTCTTTTTTGATACAATTTTGTAGCCCTCCCTACCGTTATTTTGTCATTATTGTCAAAGGGGGAGAGATATTTCATAGAAAATTGATAGTATATGATAAGAGTTGATACTCTTAGGGGGATTATTTCATTATAGATAAGATTTTTGAGGAGTTATAAGGATAGTATATATATGTTATACTATGGCCACAATTTTGAGATTTTGGAGTTGCACACTTAGCCAATTTTCTCATATGTTGCCACCAATGACAAAGGGGGAGATTGTTGGCAATTTGGCTGAGTTGATTGCATAGATTTTGTCATTATGGAAACATATGATCCACATGAAGATCACACAAGTCAGAGAGCAAGTATGACAGAGCGCATTGCATATTTGTCTAAGTGTGAGATAGTATTTTCACCAGTGTACTCGAACATAGTTTTTGTTTGCGACATTGACTGGAGTGAGTTTAGTGCTTGCACACTTGAACATAGACTCTATGGTGACTAATGATGACCCATCTTAGAGCGCAAGTCAGTACGACATGTAGGGAAGAAGTTATGATAGTTTTACCGAAGTTAGTGTGAAGCCGACAGGATAGTATATGAAGGCAAAATTGGTAAAGAGTTAAGGGATTATTTTGTTTATCAAAATAATGTCTTAACAATATAAAGGGATGACATCTTAGATGTTTAATCTTGGTTAAATATATTGGTATATATGTAAATGTATTTGTAATTGTAAAGAGAAGTAACAGTTGTATTTGAAAAAGCAGCAAGCAATTGTAATAGCATGATGTGAAGTATATGAAGCATATGTAGCATCGATAGTGAAAGATCAGCGAAGAGATATTGGTGAAAGTAGTATAAGGTTATGTACCTTGACCTATTTTGTAATCAGTGTATATTGTACATTACTTGTTTGGGCAGTGGGCTCAGCTGGTAAACACATTTTGTACTACCAACTCCTAACAGGGTTGAGGCTTCTAACAAGGTCTATAGTCCCTTAATCAGGACTGATACACTATATGCTTGTAATAGACTCCTAACAGGGTTAACATCCTTAACATGATACTTTTGATTAGTGGATCTTTGTGGGTACCATCCCCACCGGGGTTTTCCCTTGGCAAGGATTTTCTCAAGAACAAATCATATGTTATGAGTTCTTTAGTTTTATTGCTATACATTTTGTTTAGCTTCTTATGTTATGCATGTGTAAAGATAATCTGTTATATCCATAATTGGGCAAAAGATAAAGTTTGTAGAATAATGATTCACCCCCCCCCTCTCAGTATTCCCTATTTCTAACACATCTAAGAAGAGATTAGTCTCTTGATCCCAAAAATGGTCCACCAATGTTATCATTTATCTCTCAAGGTTGAAGAGAGGCTCAAGAAGAGGCATCACTCAAGTAACTAAGGTAGAGGCAAATGGAGAGATAATATAGGTCATAGAGGTAGCTGTGGAGGGAGAAATTGAGAAGAAAGGACTCAAGGTAAGACCAAGATCATAGAGTAGCAAGGAGAAGTCACTAGAAGTAGAGGAGGTTACAATAACAGGAGTAGAGAATCAAGAAAAGCTCTAGGGGAAGGTCAAGTGGCCAAGGAAGAGGATCCTACTTCTCTTCCATGAAGTTTTATAATTTCCATCAATATGGACATGCGACATATAGGTTCCTTGAGAAAAGTTCAACATCCCAAGGTGGAGAGAAGAGGGTGAACTATATACAAGAAGAGTCCTCAAGCAATAAGCCTACATAAGTGGCCTTAGATTCTAAAGTGGGAAATGGCCTTATGATAAGGAGGACATTGATTAAAGATCCAATAATAGACGATCTAGGCCAAAGAAGGTCATTATTTATAATTACATGCAAGATACTAGGAAAGGTTTGCAAGATCCTCATAGACTTTGGATTCACTGATAATATAGTCTCAAATGAAGTAGTCAACAAGTTGAATCTTCAAAGGATCCCACATACCAATCCCTATAGAGTCACTTGGTTGAGTAAGGGTCAACATGTATTGGTGAATGAACAAACTTGGGTTGAATTCACCATAGGGAGGTATAAGGAAAAAGTGTTGTGTGATTTATTACTAATGGATTCTTTCCATCTCTTATTGGGAAGGCCATCCATGATGGAGTTAAGAACTCCTACCCATTCAAGAAAGATGGACTCATTTTTAGAATCCAGTCCATCCTATAAGAGGGAGAAGTGAAGCCATCCGGTCCTAATGTACTCTTGGTGGGAGAAAAGGAGTTCTTAAACACCATAGAGGAAGGTTAAGGAGTCAACTATGCTTTGGTGTTGAAGCCTAAAGAGGAGAAAGAGGTCAACAAGCCATAGATACCCATAGAAGTTCATAAGTTATTGGGATAGTATAAGGAGATAGTGAGTGATGGAAATCCAACCACCCTACCCCCTAAAAGATTTATAAGCCATCAAATAGACTTCATAATAGGAGCATCCCTACTTAACAAAGCTTCATACAAAATGACCCCTCAAAAAAATGAGGAAATTACCAAGAAGATCCAAGAACTACTTGACCCCATTATCCTAGCACCAAAGAAAGGAGGAACTTGGAGGTTGTGTATAGACTCTTAGGCCATTAATAGGATTACCATAAGGTATAGGTTCCCAATCCAAATAATAGAAAACTTCATGGATTTCTTAGGAAGATCCAAATATTTTTCCAAGATTAATCTTAAAAGTGGATACCACCAAATAAGGATTAAGGAGGTGGATGTGTCGAAAACTGCTTTTAAGACCACAAAATGCCTATATGAATGATTAGTCATTCCCTTTGGGTTATCCAATGCCCCTAGAACCTTCATGAGGTTAATGAATTCATAGGTAAATGGGTTGTGGTATACCTAGATGATATCTCCACTTTTATTAAGACCAAGGAAGTTCACTTGATGCACTTACAATTTGTGTTGCAAAGGTTGCATGAAGAAAAGCTAATCATCACCCTAGACAAGTGTGAATTCATGAAACAAGATTTGGTCTACCAAGTATTTTTAGTCTCTAAAGGGAACTTTTAAATGGACTCTAATAAAGTGAAAGAAATTATAAATTGGCCTACACATAAGTCTTCTATAGAGGTGAGAAGTATCCATGGTTTGAAACAGTTCTATAGGAAATTTATTCACAATTTAGTGATATTTTTGTAGCAGTTCTAGATACCATCAAGAGAGGAATGAAATCAAAATTGTAATGGAATCAGAAAGATAATAATGGTTTTTAAACCTTGAAGAGGAGGTTATCTACCAAACCAATCTTGGTTCTACCTAGTTTTGAGAAGTTATTCATTGTTGAATTTGATGCCAACAACATTTATATAGGAACAATGCTAAGTCAAGAGCATAAATCAGTAGCCTTCCATAGTGATAACTTGAGTGAAGAAAATAAGAAGTAACCCTCATATGATTTGGAGTTATATACATTTATTCAAGCCCTAATAAATTCAATGCACTACCTCCTCCCTGAGGAGTTTGTGGTGTACACAAACAACCAAGATTTAAGATTTCTCAATTCAAAAGACAAGATAAGCCACAAGAACATAAAGTGGGTAGAATAAATTCAAGCCTACACATTTACAATTAAGAATAAGAAGGGACAACAATAAAAAGTGGTAGATTCTTTGAGCCGAAGACTCTTGACAAGCCAAGAAATCCAATTGAGGAGTATTGGCATAGATAGCTTCAAGGAATTGTACCTAAAGGATGAAAAATTCTCATAATCTTATGAGGTATTTAAGGAGTTCCAAAATCATTTCCATAGTGAGTATTATGACCATATTATCCAAGAAGGCCCTTTTTTAGGGGACATAAATTTTTTGTTCCTACAGGCTCAATGAGAGATGACCTCATTCAAGAGAAGCACAATGGGTCATTGAGTGGACACTTTGGTGTACATAAGACATTGGAATTTGTTCAAAGGTTCTAATTTTGGTATAAGATTAATAAAGAAATCAAAAGGTATGTAGAGACTTGTATAATCTTTAAAAAATATAAAGGAACTTCATCTAATGTAGGGTTGTATCAACCCCTTCCAATCTCCAATCGACCTTGGGAATGTCTTAGCATGTATTTTGTTGTAGTGTTTCCCAAGATAAAATAGGGATTTGATATCATATTTGTGATAGTAGAGAGGTTTAGCAAGATGGACCAATTCGTTCCATGCAAAACCACTCATGATGCTTTCCATATAGAATTTTTTTTTAAGGGAAGCCATTCGGATCCATGGGTTACCCTTAAGAATTGTATCTGATAGGGGCTCAAAATTCACAAGTCATTTTTTGAAAAATTTATGGCACAAGCTTGGTACCAACCTATCTTTTGGGTATGCATACTATACCCAAATAGATAGATAGACTAAGGTGGTTAACAAAAGTTTGGGAAATATCATTATGTTCCTAACTAAGGAATATGGTCATACATGGGATCAAGTCATTGCACAAGCATAATTTTCCTATAATGACACCATCAATAGGACAACTGGTAAAATTCCTTTTGAGATGGTCTATTGGATTCAACCAAGAGGTATCTATGAGCTCAAAGAACTTGGAGATACAACAACAAAGAGTGGGTATGGTAAGGACTTTGCTTAGACCATGAAGGAGGTACATGATTCAGTTAAGAAATCTCTTGTCGATAGTACCACCAAGACAAAAAAAGTTGATGAGAGAAAGAGAGATCTCCAATTCCAAGTAGGAGATCTTGTGACAGTTCATTTGAACAAGTCCAAGTTGAAGAAGGGGGTCCCTAACAAACTTCGGATGAGAAGGATTGGCCCTTGTGTCATCCTAGCAAAGTATGGGAATAATGCTTACAAGGTGGAGTTTTCAGCAGACATAGGACTATCACAAATGTTTAATGTTTAAAACTTGGTTCCTTACAAAGGACTAGTCCCATTAGAAGGTAGTGAACATATTGAAGTTGAGAGGACATTGAGACCTTGAATTTTCCATTCACACCAAGACCTCAAGCAGAAAAGATCTTAAGCTCTCAGGTCACGAAGAAGACAAGGAATATGAAATACATCAAATACCTTATCAAATAGAAAGGAAAAGAATATGTAGAGGCTACATGGGTCTCTGATATAGAGTTACATAATTCGGGCATTAATCCTTACTAAGTTCCTTCCAATAGGACTTGATTTCTTTTGTTTAGGGGAGAATGGTCTAGGAGCACCTAGGACCTAGGCTAAGAGTCCTACCCTAGTTTTGGCTTGTATTGGTCCTAGAAAGACTAGGAGGTTAATAAAGGCTCCTAGGGAGTATAGGTTTTAGAGGAAGTTAGGTGGTTAAGTTAGTTTTGGTTTGAGTTAGTAGAGCCTAGAGTGGAAGATAAGGTGTTCCTAAGAACTAGCCTAGTCCTAGGAAGTGGAAAAATGACCAAAGTTGGTAAAGACCTCAAAATGTGACGAAATGGAAAAAAAAGACTAAAATAGCTTTATAAGTGTTTGTACACCATTTTGGTTGATTTTGAGTGACCTAGGAGTGTGGAAGAGCACTTAAGACAAATTCACAAAAAAGTTTCTCAAAAGTTGTCATTATGACTTTTGCAATTTTGCAAAGTTGCATGACAAGTTTTTGTCCTAAAGGGATCGAGCAATGGATTAGGTCAAATGAAGTTTCCAACCACCCAAACCTCATGGAAATAAGCTATATAAACCCCAAATGGATCAAATGGAGATGTTGGTTCATTTTGTAATTACTAGCATTAAGACATCGAATGATGTTATAGACAGTCATGACATAGTCATTTGTTTCAGTGCATTAGTAGGACATAATAGTTTATATTTTTGTTTGTAAAGAAGGAATTAGTTAGGAAAATTAATTTTGTTTCCATTCTATATCAATTTGTGTATTTATAGTTTTGATAGCTTAGGTTAAATCTTTTTACTTTATCTAGTTCATTGGCATGTGTAACCAGTGGTGTGTGGAAACATCTCTCCACCATAGAATCCCACCGCGTGTTCATCACCACCTATTGGATCATAAAATTGGATCCAATGTACATTTTATATAGATAATTATGAGCTCTTGCATTGAGTATAGCCTTTTTTGTAACCTTTCCCTAGGGGAGCATAGTCATTGCACGACTGGGGACAAGGAGGTGAAATTGTAAGTTTTCTTGCTGTGGTGAATAAGAAGATGCAATCCAATACTTTGGAGGTGAGAATGGTAATCATATAGAGCCATGATGGAAAGATAAAGGCTTCACCAATCCATTTGTAAAGAATAACCTTACCATGAAGAGTGAGCTCCTAGAAGCTACTAAAACCCTTACTAAACCATCCTAGTTGAGTTAGGGTATTGTACAGATGCCTAGGAACCCGAGACCCAAAAAATATCTAAGAGTTACCTAATTGAACAGATAATCCATTCAATGTTTGGAATTTCCTTCAAAATAAATTTGCATAAAATCCTAAAAACTTGGACGAGGAGACCTAATTGGGGCTCTAGGGGTACAAGGCCAAAACAAATAGTTTAATGAGATCGGTAAGGAAACATTGGGAAGAACTTGATGAAATGTATGAAGAATTGAATCAAGACTATAAATTGGTTACCTCCATACCCTTGAAATACTCACCACTTTCTTATGAGGTAAGGTACACTTGGAAGGATAGAAGATAACTTGAGTAGAGAGGGAACACTTCACCATTGATAGATCACCTAGGAGTTAGAAAGTAGTTTAATCTATTTGAGGAAATTGAAGAGGTCCTTAGCAGAAAAGGAGGCAAATTTTGAACCCTAATTAAGAAATTCAAAAGTTGGAGTGTTCAAAATCTAAGTGATCCTAACAAGAGTATTAGTGCACCTAGTGTGAAACTATTAGGCTCTCACCACATAACCTAATAGTCAATGAACAATGAGAGATCACACACCCACACAAATAGGATACAACTTGATCAAAATAAAAATTAGAACTTCTATAATCCATGTTTTTACTCCTTTAATCATTACGACCATTCATATTCTCTCTTTCACTGCTATAATTTCTTCGCTTACTCAAAACATGTTGTAACACTCACTAGTCAATTCCAAAATACAAGAAACCTTAATTGAAGGTATAATACATCCCATAATACATTTATCCAAGCTCGCATGACATAATCAAACACATATTGTTCTCTCCAGACAAAATTGCATAATATATCTTGTCGACTATTTCCTAGACTTAGTGATGGGGAGGCTAGGATAGACTAGCTAGTCTATGCTCTGATCCTTACCCAAGGACCCAAGTGTACTTCTGACACCTATGATTGGTCTATAGGATACCTTACACATGCAAGGACCCCCTGACCTACCTAGCATGACCACCAAGTTTAGCTATTTGACCTTGCAACACTCCAAGCTCTAACTTCTAGCTTCATCCCTTACATAGGCTGATAAGGGTCTTCTAGGGTTCAACTCCATTCCCAAGCTCCAATAGAGGATTTCATGAGTTCTAAGATGTTTTTAGGGCATTTGAAAACTTTTCATTGCATTAGCATGGTTGGGTCATCACCCGATTTGAGGGTTCCTTTGCAATTTAGGGCTACAAGGAAGAGGCCTAATTAGCCCTCCTTCTGGTTTTATAGGCTTTTTGACACCTTTCCCTCAAAGATTCAACACACCTGTTCTAAGGAAAATATACTAAAAATGACCCATTCTCAAGGATTTTTGGGGTCTCAGGCTTCCAACAGTCCGTACAACACCTGTGCCAAAAATGAGGGTTTTAAGGGTTTCTTGATCTCTTCATTGTCCTAGTCTTCAACAACACCTCTCCAAGGCTATTCAAATCTCCTCCTTCACAACACTGGGCCTTCAAACAACCTTCTTGACTCCCTCCAAAGGGAAAGCCATGGAACTCATTCCTTTGCTCTCAAGAGCTTCTACATTACTGCTTGCTCCTAGTCAGGCACTGTCAAGCTCACCTAGGGGTTTGTCAAACATATGTTTGCTCTTGCTTGCTGGGCCCTTGCTTGCATAATATTACATGTTAGGGTCTTTTTTCTTAGAATCCAAAGTCCCATGGTGTGTCCATAGTGGAGACAAGAACTACAACCCCATCTATACAAAGCTCTCCAAACTGGTAGAGTACTATGCCAATGAAAGAACTAAAGTAAAATGCTCACCAAAACCTTAAAGAACCTAAACTAATACACACACATGTAAGATAAACACACACAAAGAAAATTCTCAAACAAAGATGCACTCAAACTTCATATATTCACATAACAACAGTCTAAAACAATGATTGTTCTACTCTAGCAGCATTTAGTCTGATATTTCTGCACTTTCACCATACAATAATGATGCCAACCCTTGGTTTAGGGTTCCATAGGTCTTAAATACCTATCTCCTCAGTATGTGTGTGGTGTTAGGGCTTCTTAGCCGCTTAGGTTAGGTTAGGTCATTACAAAGGAAAAGTTACTTAGCAACTTTTGAAAGTTGTTGACAACTTTTAAGCAACTTTTTGTTGCACAAACAACTTTACTCTCCTCCTTTAAAACCACTATTTTAAGCTCTCCTAAAGAACTCACATGTGCTCAAATATCTACCAAACCTAACTTAAGACTACAAACTTCATAGAAAAGCACTGATTTTAGGATGCCAACATTCCCTGAGTCATTGTGCCTATCACATTGAAAAGACCAACTGAACTTCTAGGACCTAGCCTAGGCCTAGACACACAAGCATGAGCTAAAGCTTTTATTTTAATTACATGTTTCTCTCAAGAAGACTAACACACCAAAAATGTGAAGGTGGGAGCCCTTAGAAGGGTGCTCCTGCACCATACTCCCCCTCTGCACAACTAAGGCACTTTAGGGTCAAGAAGAGCCAAGTCAATCCCAAACTTCTTGAACTATCCTTACTCAATCCAGGTGGCTTTAGATTTAGGCTAATCCTTCCATTTGATCAGGTGCTCCATGTAAACTTGATGCCTTGTAGTCTTCTTCACTCTTTATTCCAAGACCTTCTCTGCTTTGGCTGGCTTCTTCTTGGGCATTGCATTGGTGTCTATATCTTGCAGTATCTTTGGTGGAGCTATACCTTTCTGACTGATATCTCCTTTGAATCTGATCAGGTCTACAATATTAAACACGGGTGAGATGGCTAAGTCTGATGGCAAGTCCACTTTGTAGGCATTCTCCCCATATTTGGCTAGAATCTTGCATGGGCCTAGTATCCTCATATGTATCTTGGTGGGCATGCCCTTCTGCATCCTTGCTTTGTTAAGATGGACCATGACATAGTCCCCAATTTGAAACTATACTTCCTTCCTCTTTTCATCCACTTTAGCTTTGAGTTTATGAGTGGATTCCATAATGGTCTTCTTCACTTGCTCTTGAACCTCCTTGATAGTTTGAGTGAAATCTTCAGCTTGTCCACTCTTCAACTCCATAGAACCTAAGTCTCTCAACTCACACACTCCTCTAGGGTGTCTTCCATACACTATCTCAAAAGAACTTCTTCCTGTGGTCCTATTTACACTGTCATTGTAAACATATTCAGCTTGAGATATAACAAGATCCCAAGTCTACCCATACTCCTTTGTCAAACACCTTAACAAGTTGCCAAGCACCCTATTGATGACTTTAGTTTGACCATCAGTTTGAGGATGGTATGCTGAACTAAAATAGAGATTAGTTCCCATCCTTTTCCATAAGGTTTGCCAAAAATGACCCATGAACTTGCTATCTCTATCAGACACAATACTCAGAGGGAGTCCATGAATCCTAACTATCTCCTTGAAGAAGAGATGTGCTACATAGCTTGCATCATGAGTAGTTCTACATGGAATGAAATGACTCATCTTAGAGAACCTGTCAACAACAACATAGATGCTATCCATACCTAATTTGGTTTTAGGGAGTCCAACCACAAAGTCCATACTTACACACTCCCAAGGCCTATTTGGAATTGGTAGAGGTTGATAGAGTCCTACATTACTTGAACCTCCTTTAGCTCTTTGACATACTCCACATTTCTCTACATACCTCCTTACATCCCTTGCTATCTTAGGCCAAAAGTAGTATCTCGTTACTAACTCTAATGTTTTTTTATGCAAAAATGACCACTAAGATTGCCATTATGCTTCTCTTGAATTAGATTTTCCCTCATGGATCCTCTAGGTATACAAAGCTGATTACCTTTAAACAACAATCCATTTTGAAGGGTGTAATCTGCAAACTCACCATGGAAATGGTTCTCAAACTCTAGGCACACCTTGTAGGCTTGTGATAAGTCTTCAGCCTCCTCATATAAGTCTTTAAAACCTGCTATTCCAATGGTTTGCAGCTGTACCTCTTGGATAATCAATAACTTCCTACTCAAGGCATCTGCTACCTTGTTGAGCTACCCTTTCTTGTGCTTGATTGTGAAGGTAAAGGATTGGAGATACTCCATCCAGTTCAAGTGCCTGTTACTAAGCTTCTCTTGAGTGTTTATGTAGCTTAAATTTTGATTATCAGTAAACACCACAAATTCTTTTGGTAAAAGGTAATGCCTCCACTTCTTGAGAGATTGTACCAATGCATACAACTCCAAGTCATAAGCTGAATACTTCTTCTTTGCCTCATTGAGTTTTTCACTAAAGAATGCCACATGCCTTCCTTCTTGACTCAATACACCCCCTACTACTACACCACTTGCATCACATTCAATGGTTAAGAACTTGTCAAAAGTAGGTAAGAGTAAGATAGGTTTGGTAGCTACCTCTTGCTTCAATGTTTGGAATGCTTTCTCAGTTGCCTCAGTCCATTTGAACTTTGTTTTGAGTGCTCCTTTGATGGTGTCAAGCACCGGTGCACATATCCCATTGAAGTTCCTCACAAACTTTCTATAAAATTGTGCCAAGCCATGAAAACTTCTAACTTCAGTCCCTGTTTTAGGGGCAGGCCAATTCAAGATTGCCTCCACCTTGCTTGGGTCCATTTTTAGAGTACCCTTGGACACCACAAATCCTAATTAAACTAGCTCTTGTTGCATGAACTCACACTTTTCTATATTGATGGCTAATTGCTCTTCATGTAGCTTCTTCATAACCAACTTTAAGTGCTCAAGATGCTCTGCTTTTGTTTTGCTATAGATGAGTATATCATCTAGATACACCACTACAAATTTGCCTGTGAAGTCCTTCAAGACCTCATTCATTAACCTCATGAAGCTACTTAGGGAATTGGTAAGCCCAAATGGCATTACAATCCATTCATACAATCCATCTATGGTTTTGAAAGTGGTCTTCCACTCATCACCCTCCTTAATTCTGATTTAGTGATAACCACTCTTTAAATCCAACTTAGTGAAGTACATAGCACCTCCTAAGCAATCCATCAAATCTTCTATTCTTGGAATTGGAAACCTATACCTAATAGTGATCCTATTGATAGCCCTTGGGTCTGTGCAAAGTCTCCATTTCCCTCCTTTCTTGGATGCCAAGACCACTGGGACTGCACATGGACTAATACTCTTCTTGCTCAGCCCTTGATCCAATAGCTCTTGCACTTGTCTTGCCACTTCTTTGTTCTGATCAGGGGTAAGCTTGTATGCTGCTTTATTAGGCAGAGATGCACCAGGTACAAAGTCAATTTGATGACTTATAGCTCTTCTTGGAGGTAAGGTGGTAGGGGTTCCATCACTTACAATCTCTATGAATTCTTCCAACATTTGTTGCACTTCCAATGGTGTTTCTACCTGCAACTTCTTGTCTTCCTCCTTGGGCTTCACCATGATAGCCCATCCTATGGTCTCCTCATCATGTAGTGCATGTAAGAACTCCTTACCACTGCTAAGCAACACACTAGGTGTCTTTGAAGTCCCCTCTTCATTCTCTATTAAGGACTGAATCTTAAAAGTCCTCCCATTCTTCTTGAAAGAAATGGAGTTTTCCTCTCCATCATAGATCACCTTTCTATCAAATTGCAAGGGTATTCCCAATAGAAGATGGCATGCATCCATGGGTAAGATGTCACAAAGAAATTTTTCTTTATAGCCTCCAATGGAAAACTCTACCCATGTCTACTCATTCACTAGCAGACTTTGCTCCTGGTTCAACCAAGTCACCTTGTATGGATTTGCATGGGGAACCTTTGTAAGTTTTAGCTTCTTTGCTGCTTCCTCTACTATGATGTTATTAGTGGACCCTAAATCCACAATAACCTTGAAAACTTTGCCTTGTACCTTGCACCTGACTCTAAAAAGAGCCCTCCTTTGCTTTGGTTCACCTTGATTGGGCTGCCTTATGAGTACTCTCCTGAACATCAAGTTCTCACCCATTTATGATTCTAACTTGCTGACTTCATTAGTACATGAGCTGCTGCTGTCTTCTTGGGTATAGGCTACCCTCTTCTCATTGTTTGAGGTTGATGGCTTATCAAGACACCTATAGGCAGGGTGTCCAAGCTGTCCACATTGATATCATTCCATTGTGGCAAAGTAGGAGCTGCTTCTTCCTGCTCCTCTTCCTCTATTCCCTTGAGAACCTCTTCCTCTACCAAAAGATCCTCTTGTACTGATTTCTGAACTTTGTTCCAAGAGTCTGCTCTCTCCTTGGCTTCTTGAGTCACCACCTCTACTAGAACCTCCTCTCTGACCCCCTATAGAGTCTCTACCTCTTCCCTTGTTCTTGGAGTTAGGTTCTTTCTTTCTTCTTTGTTTATCTTCAAGCTTTTATGCCATATGTTGACATCCAAGTACTGTGGTCAGAGTAAAAAAACTCATTTCCTTTGCTATGCTCTATTTCAAACCACTTAGATACCTTGCCACTTTGATACTTTCATCTTCTTTAATCTTGGACCTTAAGCTCAACTTGTGGAACTCTTCAGTGTAGGTGGCTACATCCATCTCCTTCTGTCTGAGGTTCAACCTTCTCCTGTGCTGCTAAATTTCATAATCTACTGGTAGGTATGCTTCCCTAACTTTATTAACCATTGCTTTCCAATTAGAGATTGAGTTATTTCCCTATTTCTCCCTTTCATCTTGCAAGTAGTTCCACCAGGTTAAAGCTTGTCCTCTCAACCTAGATTTGGCCACTTTGACCTTTTGTGCCTCTGTGATCTCTTCACATTCGAAGTGATTCTCCATGCCTTCAATCCATTACATCACAAGCTTTGTATCCATCCTACCAATTAGTAATGGGACACCTTCAAGTGCCTTGCCAGTGATAGCCTTCAAAGCTTTAAGAAATTTCTCATCTTGGGTTGGAGGATCAGGTGTAGGCACATCATCATCAATGGTTTTCTCTTTGCCTTTGGCGTCCTACTCCTCCATCCTGTCTTTCACCTTATCTGCTTTGCTTGGACATCATCCAAGAGTTGCTCCATTTGCATCAATCTTTCCTGCAAGAGTCTATTAGCTTCCTCCTAATCTTCCACCTTCTTAGCAAGCTCTACATTAGTCACCATTTGCTGCTTGTGTGATGATCCAATTGACTCTTCTGATGGTTGAAACATGCACTTTTCACTTCCCAAGCCTTAAGAGGCTCTAATACCAATCTGATGGGGAGGCTAGGATAGACTAGCTAGTCTATGCTCTGATCCTTACCCAAGGACCCAAGTGTACTCCTGACACCTATGATTGGTCTATAGGATACCTTACACATGCAAGGACCTCCTGACCTACCTAGCCTGACCACCAAGTTTAGCTATTTGACCTTGCAACACTCCAAGCTCTAACTTATAGCTTCATCCCTTACATAGGCTTATAAGGGTCTTCTAGGGTTCAACTCCATTCCCAAGCTCCAATAGAGGATTTCATGAGTTCTAAGATGTTTTTAGGGCATTTGACAACTTTTCATTGCATTGGCATGGTTGGGTCATCACCCGATTTGAGGGTTCCTTTGCAATTTAGGGCTACAAGGAAGAGGCCTAATTAGCTCTCCTTCTGGTTTTATAGGCTTTTTGACACCTTTCCCCCGAAGATTCAACACACCCATTCTAAAGAACATTTTCTACAAATGACCCATTCTCAAGGATTTTTGGGGTCTCAGGCTTCCAACAGGCCGTACAACACCTATGCCAAAAATGAGGGTTTTAAGGGTTTCTTGATCTCTTCACTATCGTAGTGTTCAAAAGCACCTCTCCAAGGCTATTAAAATCTCCTCCTTCACAAAACCAGGCCTTAAAACATCCTTCTTGACTCCCTCCAAAGGGCAAGCCATGGAACTCATTCCTCTACTCTCAAGAGCTTCTACACTCCTGCTTGCTCCTAGCTGGGCACTGTCAAGCTTGCCTAGGGCTTTGTCAAACATATGTTTTCTCTTGCTTGCTGGGCCCCTACTTGCATAATATTACATGTTAGGGTCTATGTTCTTATAATCCATAGTCCCATGGTGTGTCCACGTTGGAGACAAGAACTACAACCCCATCAATACAAAGCTCTCCAAACTGGCAGAGCATTGTGCCAATGAAAGAACTAAAGTAAAATGCTCACCAAAACCTTAAAGAGCCTAAACTAATACACACACATGTAAGATAAACACACACAAAGAAAATGCTCAAACAAAGATGCACTCAAACTTCATATATTCACATAACAACAGTCTAAAATAGTGACTGTTCTACTCCAGCAACGTTCAGTCTAATATTTCCATACTTTCATCATACAATAATGATGCCAACCCTTGGTTTAGGGTTCCATAGGTCTTAAATACCTATCTCCTTGGTATGTGTGTGGTGTTAGGGATTCTTAGTTTCTTAGGTTAGGTTAGGTCATTACAAAGGAAAAGTTGCTTAGCAACTTTTGAAAGTTGCTGACAACTTTTAAGAAACTTTTTGTTGCACAAACAACTTTACTCTCCTCCTTTAAAACCACTATTTTAAGCTCTCCCAAAGCACTCAAATGTGCTCAGATATCTACCAAACCTAACCTAAGACTACAAACCTCATATCAAAGCACTGATTTCAGGATGAGAACATTCCCTGAGTCATTGTGCCTGTCACATTGGAAAGACCAACTGAACTTCTAGGACCTAGCCTAGGCCTAGACACACAAGCATGAGCTAAAGCTCTTATTTTAATTACATGCTTCTCTCAAGAAGACTAACACACCAAAAATGTGAAGGTGGGAGTCCTTAGAAGGGTGCTCCTGCACCACTTAGTCATTTTTCCAAATTAGAACAACCAAAACTAGTATGTGCTCCAAGTGATCATGCCAATAGGTAATGTTTCCAAAAATAAAAACATATATGGTTGTTGGTGAACATATTTTTCCTCCTTTGTAAATAAATTTTACTCATGAACTAACTCTATGGCCCATACATGAAAGATAAATAACCACAACAATTGGGTAACCATGTGATGATTGCTTCCCTCTAAATTTTTTCTTAGGTATAGTTCCCTATCGAATTTCCAAAGAATATCCTAAATGACAACTTGTATTATCTTTTAACTTAAATGCTTCAAAGTTTACTAAAATCACTCTTTGGTGATGAGATAAAAGAATAAAAGAAACTAAAACAACAGGGATTTTAAAAGCAAGGAAAACAAAGTTCCTTCAGGAGAATTACCCAAGAACTTTAAAACAGAACTGAAATTAACACTAAGCTAAAGAAATATCATCAGAGAACTATTTGATAAAATGTATGAAATGATTTAACACTTACATAGAAATGTATCATCCATTCACTCCAAACAACACAAATTTTGAATAGCTCCGTAAGTGTAGATCATATTGATGCAACACAGGAAAAAATTATAGTTCTACGAATAATCCAAGCATGTAACACTAAATCCTTGGAGGAAAAATAAAATTTTATTCTATATCTAATTTTAATTCCAAATTTTCTAACCCCTTAAATAATTTCCATCTTCTTCTTCTATGGTGACACATGCAGCTTTCCACTCCTTGTATGCCTCCACAAATTCCTTTACTATTGGGAGATGTCAAACTTTTAAATTTAGGACCCGAGCTTTGAATTATTCTTTCTCCCACTTGAGATTATTGATCTTCTTAGCTTGGCTAGGAAGTTGGTCCATGTAGAGATACAACAGTGATTCAATCCTCACTACTTGAGTGAGATCTTCCATTTTCAGATCTTACTTCTCTTTGATGGCATACATCGCTTTCTCAAATTCCTTAAAGGCTTTGTCCACTTACCGATCATTGAGGTTTCCTGAATACAGGTGATAGAAACTGATCACCTTAAATTCATTGATCATGGACCTCTGCATTTCTTTAGATTCATTATCCCACTACTTCATGTCCTTTGCGACAACCCTTAGGATAGAGATTCACCAACTAACATTCCTCCTTGTGATGAAGAAGATGGACTCATTAATTAATTTTAGGGCTTTCTCAGAGAAGAAATTGGCAAACCCATATTTGTCAATGTGTAAAAGTTGGGTCATAGTTGTAACCCATTTGTGTTCTTCTTTTTCCTAGACCTGAAGTTGGGTCTGCAATTATCCAATGAGAGCTTCAACATCTTGATATACTACCTGAGAATCCTTGATGTACTTGTAACCAGCCTTGATTATATTATCGATCCTTTCATCAGTAGTGGATATTAGAGATTTTCCCCTCTGTATTTGGTTCAACAAAATTTTTCCTTCAGGAGAATTTGGGTCAAAAGACTGAGGGGTTTGTGCTATGGGAAGAGTGACAAATTTTCAAATAGAATTGATGAAATGAGCCATATAAAGGATAGTTTTCTTCATTTCCTTATTATCCTTGTTGTCTTTCTAGGAATTAAATAACGTAAGTTGGGAAGACTCCTTGAACAAGTGATTATGACCTGTGTGATCCATTTTTCCTAACTTTCAATCTTTGTTACTTTGAAATCCTTGATTTCCAAACCCTTCTCTCCTTCTCTTGGCTTGCATGTGACTACCTCTACGAACTGCTTCCTTTTTTTCTCATCTACAAACACTCTAGACATAGTATTTTCTTTCTTCACCTTAGGAACCTTTTGTACATACTTACTCACTACATCCTAGATAGGCACCAAGAAGGGAACCAAACTACATTTTTGGTTCATTGAAGAAGTTAGCCATTTTGGTGTAACTTTGATTAGAGGTAGAGCCTCAGGTGTCTGTTTAGGAGTCTTGATGATATCCAAAGTAACATCTTCAATCTCAAAGAGCTCTTTTGCCAATTTATCATCCTCTTCTATGCTGAGATCTAGTTCCCCTACCTTGTCCCCTTCAAGGTCCACAATCTCTGTGTTAGGGGAAGCTATCTATTTTGATTGGTGAGACTTTGTTCTCGACCTTGAATGTCAGGGGATGTGAATAGAAACAAGAGGTTGAACCTTGCTTTTATTATGGGATTTTTTGATGCTCTATTTTTGCTTTGGACCTGCATAATCTACGAGATTAGAAATATTAGAACTAGAAGCAGAGGGTAAAAGAGGAGTCTCTATGGACTCGTCTACTACTTCCCTAGGTTGTTCAAATCCCCTTTTTGACTTCAACCATTTTTTGGTGCGTTGGAACACTTTTTCAGTCCTTGATTGTAAATCCTCCTCAGTGTTTTCCCAATCAACAGTGTATGCAAATAGTTTTTTGAACTTCTCAAATTATGGTTTGATTAAATTTGAACCATCCTCTTATATTCCTTCAACATTCATTTTCAGCCCCATAGAGAGAATATAGGGAATTCGTAATTGGCTGTGTTTTCTTTTGAATACCTTGTGCTCATCTATACAATCTTGCCAAAAATCCTTGAGATGAGGTGTGGGAAAAATATGGTTTTTAAGCCCTAGGTAACCACAAGAAAAACCTTCATTATGAAAGCCTTTTATCTCAACATAATTTTTGAAACCAAAACCATGAATATCACTCCCAATTCTCAAAGCATTGTCCAAAGATTTGCATGCAAATCTACCTAGTTTAATGGGGAAAGGAATCTCCCATTTCACTTCAAGGAAGAATCTTTTTAATACCACCATGACCTGTCTACATATCTCAGCTAGGATAAAAAAATCAAATGTGTATCTTGGAAAACAAAGAGGTTCTTCCTCGAAACCTCTAACTTTAATATAAGTGTAACAAGGAAATTGAATGTTAAAACTCTCATATTTTTTTAGTGCATTCTGATCTTCCAAAGATAAACATTCCCATGGGTGGCATGCTAACTCGAAAAACATCTTCCCAGCAAAGATGTCGTGAACAATCTTGTATTTATTTAGCACGTGCTTCTTTGCAATGTAGGGCAGTACTCATAGATACACACATCATTTGACCATGGTTCTCACAGAATTATGCTCAAATCCCAACTGCAAGCCAAACAATACATTAGGCATGAAGACTTCAACAAAACATTGCCAGTCAATTGAGACATGCTAAGTTGCTCGGTGACCCCACAATAGTGGGTTACACTTTTTTAGACATGCTGATTTTTGCTAAAATAAAATATTTTTATTAAAATTTGATGATTTAATCCTTGAGAGGTTCCATTTAAAGGAATTAATTACAAATGGTTATCTCAAAGCCTCTTAGATAAAAAAAACATTGATATAGCATCTATACTCCTCATTCATACCTACAATGGAGTCTCCCTCACACCTATTTAAATGCTGACAAAAAATCACATTGACTTTTTCTTTTGGTAGATCAAATGAATCCATTTGAAAAACCTATCTATCTAGCAAGGTACCACTGAGAAAAATATTTCAAATGATTATAATGTTAATATATATTATTTTTATTGTGAATTTGTATTTTTAGTTTTACTAAACATAGATATTTCACTATATGTCTACTTGTATGTTTGACGCTTATGGAAAAGTAGTAAATTAGAGAAAAAAAATTCAAAAAAATATCTATTCCCTAGGTATTGAAGTTATCTTTCTATCAAACAAAATAAAAATGAAATTGGACAAATACAGGACAAGTTATAAGCTAAGTAGTCAAGGCATGTCAAAATTACAGTTTAGTCAACTTAAAATGTTGATAAAATATGCAATAATTGTGATAATATCATCACACCAATTGCATGCCCTTTGTATGGATGTTAGAAAACTAAATTCGAAAGAAGCACATTGATATCTATTTTAGAAAACAAGTTATGCTCTATGAAAACAATGTAACTCTTTGAAATTGATGTTTTTAGCAACATACTAGTTTTTGTGGGAGAAAGGAAAAACCATTCAAATCAATTGAAAAATAAAAATAAAAAATATATTTAGAATCTAGATAGAAAATCCTAAAAGACTTTAATTTACTTCATCTTCCAATTTCAAATGGTTTAACGACAATATGTATCCAAATCATAATTTTTTTTTCAAAATATAGAGTTCAGTGTTCGTTCAGGCAAAATAGTGTAACCACTCTTGTGGGTTCACCGTGCTCCTTCAACGAACTGACAATTAGCTCTGTCCAATCCATGAATTTTACACCCTCCAATATAATTTGGACATAAAATTACATTCATTCATAGAACAAAAAAGCTTCAGGGGATCCTATTACTCTGTGCAACATAACCAAGAGGTATTGTATGTGGGAATCAACATGATCTCTATTTAACTTCTTGGGTAAGCGAGAACCACCTCATTGAGGAAATAACAACCAATTATTTCCAATAGAGGTGCGGTTCTTCTCACTCTCCTCATTAAATTTAACGATAGCTTGAGTGGGTAAGAACTCTGAGAAAATATTCTCTAGTAGTTTAAGGGTGGAAGCCACAATATCTCTGTCAAATTTTAATAGTACACTGCCATCCCTCTTTAGGATACTCTTTGTTCAACTGTTGTAATTCTTAATGCATTCAAGGATCAATTTAGGGCACACCACAATGGTAGGAAAAGTAGACGCTTCAAATAGATCACTACCCAAAATTTATACTATGAAAGGTTCCGCAACATGATCAATTATACAAGCCTTTAAACCCTCTAAATCATACCCCTTTAAATTTGTATCAGAAATCATAGGGCCATTACATGCTAAGCTAAAAACATTTTTGAAGAAATGAAGAGCTCACTTCATGGTATTTACAAAGAATTCATGCAAGGAAAGCTTTGCAATCCTATATTCTACAATCAAAGCCTAAAAATTACCAAAGAAGAGAGCAACCTTACTCACCTTCTTCCTTGTCAAAAACCTTTGCCAATTCCTAAGCTTCCTATGACCTTACCTCTGTTTCTAGCTTTTAAATGTTTCGGAAAGGGGAAAATGCCTAAGGAAACTTGAGTTTAAAAAGAAACAGGAAAGTCTTTTATCCATTTAATGCAAATCCTACGGTGTGGCTTCACCTTAGATTTGATTAGATGTTCTCACACTTCACTTAATGATTTCCCCTTAGTATGATTCACGATACCATAACTTGCCATCATTACATAATCATGATGATTTCCACCACCTCATCCTTCCATAGCCTCCTTTTAATGCATTTCTTATTGGGGCCCACCACTGAGCTGTACCATGATCTTCCTTCTTTTTCTAGGATTCCATACGTACCTTGAAACTTGATGAATGAGGGAGAATGCATTTAAAATAGGTTCAAAGATCTTTAGAATAGTTCATAGAAAAAATATGATCCTGCCACATGCCAACTCAAAAAAGGGGTATTGGAAATAGAACCATTCACTTTCCTCAAGCTCCTCGGGTATGCCAAACAACTGCATGCCAACTACTACTTGTACTTTGTGATAAACTTCCTTTCTCCCTAGTTGTGTTGAACTTCCTTGAATCACTTTTAACTTTCTTGAACTAGGTTCATGGTTGTTCTAGGGCGATCAAACAAAACATGAAAATACAAAGGTTCGACACTAGTTTGAAAATAGAAGCTAAACAAAGGCCAAGGTTGCGATTTTAAGCTCAATTTTGACAAGGGGAAGACATATAAAAAGGGATGACCTTAGGAAAACATTGAATTTGGTAGGTAGCTGTGACTTGGGAAGTGCATGAATGAACAAAGGTGAGTCCAAAGCAATATAGGAAGACCAGGTTGAAAACAGGGGCTAACATCAACTTTGACTGGGGACTGCATTTTTACCATAATGTTGAGAACTCAGAATCTCTAGTTTCACAAAATGGAAAAAAGGGAGGCAGATACAAAACACAACAAAAAAACACTAACTACATTAGGAAAAAATAGGAAAGCTACTATATACAAAGACTAACCTTCAAGACCTTAGAATTTGAACAATTTCAAGTCTTTCCCATTATAAGAGAACAATAAGACTGGACAATCTGGGTATACTAGTCTCAAAGTATTTGGGCTCATCTCCGCTATGATGTGAAAAGGGTCTTTCCATAGAGACTCAAACACTCCATGAGAGCCTTTGGGCTCTTTCCTTTTATCCCATATTAAGACTTCATCACATGTCATGAACCTATGGGTCCTTGCCATTTTGTCAAAGATATTTGTCACTCTGATTTGATGTTCAATAATTTGATCAACCATTTCTTCTCTTTCCTCTTCCAATTTATGTAGATACATGGTCCTTTTCTCCAGGAAATCTCTAAAAACTTGATCTTCAATGATAGTTTGTAACTTTGTTGCCGCTAATTCCAAAGGTAACAACACTTTTACACCTATTCCATATACTATTTCAAAGGGTGCCATACCTATTGCTCTCTTTGGTGTGATCTGGTTATCCTAGATTGCCTCATACAGATTCTTATGCCAATTTCTACCATTCTCATCGACCATTTTATTCATAATAGAGATCAGGTTCTTATTGCTTGACTCTGCTTGTCTATTTCCCCAACAAAAATAATCGGATGAGTGAGCTAGAGTAATGTTGTGGTCATAAGAGAACAAGGTTAGTTCTTTCATTGAAAATAGGTGGCATTATCAGCAACAATCTTTTGGGGTACCCTAAAATGTACCAATATGTTCTCCTTTAGGAAGTTACACACCACCTGAGAGTTAGCTTTCTTAGTAGGGATGGCCTCAACCCATTTTGTGAAATAATGTCACTGTCAAAATATATATATGCCCAACCCTGGACTGAGGGTTCACCGGTCCTATATAATATATACCCCATCACTTGAAAGGTTCATCCACAATAATCAACCTGAGGGGAAAGGTTGTGAGTGGGGGCTTCCCTATGAACAAATGAAATTTTTCATAATTCTTAACATATATGTAAGCATCCTTGAACATAATCGGCCAATAATAATAGTTTTTGAGAACTTTGAAAGTTGTGACTATGGAAGAGAAGTGACCACCATATGATTCATCATGGAAATATTTCATTAATTATTATTGTTGATCCTTACCAATACATCAATTAGATGGACTAACAATGCATGAGTTGATTCATCTATGTGTTCTTCTATCATTTGTGTGTTCTCTTCTATGAGTTTGCATAGCCCCCTTCCTTGAACTAGTTTTGTTAGTTTAATGTTCAGGTCATACTTTTGGATCGTAGTCATCCAGGTAGCCCTCGTATTCATTTCCAGTTCTTGTTGAGTGAGTAAAATCTTAACCGTAGTCTCAGGGATGTACACTATGGAACGTGAGTGTAAAATTATAACCTAAAGTGCTTGACTTCTTTGACTACCACAAAAGCCCATTTCTCCACCAGTGTGTATTTAATTTTGTGTTGAACTTTAGTGGTGTACTCATGAAAGTGATGGGTGCTTCATAACCAAACACATTTTTTTGAGTTAGAATACCAGATAAAGTATGCTCCAAAGCATAACAGTAAATAATGAAACATTTCATGTAGTCTTGGTAGTTTAAGGTGGGAGCAGATGTCATAGTTGTCTTAATCTCCTCGAATGCTCTTTTCATTAGCAATATCCAACATACTTAGCATGTGCTTCCTTTGCAACATAGGGAAGTGCTCATAGATACACATGTCATCCGACCATGGTTCTCAAATAATTCCACTCAAATCCCAATTGCAAGACAAATACTACATTGGGTATGAAGACATGAAAAAATTGCTGCCAGTTAGTTGCGATATGTTGAGTTGCTCCTTCAACAAATTGGCAATTAGCTCCAAGGGATACTCTGAGTCTATGCAACATAACCAAGAGGTATTGTATGTAGGAATGAACATGATCTCTATTTAACTTTTTGGATAAGCGAGAACCACCTCGTTAAGGAAATAACAACATATTCTTTACAATAGAGGTATGGTTCTTCTCCCTCTCCTCATTGAATTTAATGATAGATTGGGCTACTAAGAACTTAGAGAAAGTCTGATCTAGTAGTTTATAGATGAAAACCACAATATCTATGTCATCCCTCTTTAGGATACTCTATGTTTGGTTGTCTTAATTGTTAATGCATTCAAGGATCAATTCAGGGCACACCCCAACAATAAGGAAAGTATACGCTTCAAAAAGACCAGTACCCAAAATTTCTACTATGAAACGTGGTGCAGGAGCACCCAATGATGAAGACAATGAGGTCATGAGGCCTCCATGAATGTAATATGTTGGTTTGATAGGCCAAGTGCCTATAAGGGTCAATGGATCCTCAGGATGTAATAAGAGCCTATTTGTAAGGCCTAGTGACCCTTGGGTAGACTATGAGCCCCTGGGCCTACTATGGTCAATTTGGATTGGAAAGGGTAGACATAGGTTTGTTAAGGTTGATTTGATGTGTCTTGGTCAAAATCAAGTTGGTTAGGTCCCTAGGAGGTTTAGGGAGTCATTTTTCTCAATAAAGAAAAAGTTGTCATTACAAAGTTTTCAATTTTGTAATGTTGCTGATAGAAACTTTTTAAATTTCTAATCCCCAATGTTCACAAGCATTCAAAATTGGTTGGAACTACATTGTGGGATATAAATTGACTCAACAAACCTGAGAGGAGGGTTGTTGTTGATGGTGTATGAAGAATTTTAGAGAAAAAAAAATTGCATTTTTTCTGAAAAATGACTGGTGTTTGAATCTTATGGAAAATTTGTGGATTTAAATGAGAAATATGAAACAATAGGAAGGTGGAGAGGAGTCTTATCTTTCATTTGCAAAAAATTTGAGGTTTTTTGGTTGAGAAACAAGGAAGATATCACATTTTTACTAAAAGTGGGTTGCTGATTTGTAAAAAAATGTGATTAAGCAACTTCAAACCCTCATTTGTCCCAATGTAACCATTGGAAATTTTTGAAACCAAGCTTAAATGAAAGGTGTAACTAAAAAGTTGCAGACCCCATAACTTTTGATGGGCTTTGAACCAGAGGCTATAAATGGAGAATTAGACTTCATTCACATGACCCTAAATGCTCCCATAGTTGGTTTGGCATAAAACTAAGTGTATATCATACCCCCTTCTTTAAGCCTCTCATTTACGCCTCTTCACCATTAGAATGGATTCTTAAGGAGTTGGGAGTTTTCAGAAGAACCCAAATCTATCCTCTTGGGAAAAGTTTTGTCCAAGAATTCTAATAAATATCAAATGACTATCTTGATAGGTCATTTGAAGATTTTAGTCACAAAATCCAAAAAGGTGTTCAGCTAGGACTAGTGAAAAGCAGGGATAATTGGACAGTTTTGAACCTTTTGGGTTGAATTGATCTAAGAAACTATTTTGATTAATTTGTATGGTGTCAATAGGATCTAATTGACATGTTTTAAAGACTCAAAGGCTTGGGGAAGAGACTGGAGTGCCTTTGTGTGAAGAAGGATTGTTTGGGTGCATTAGGTGCATCACCATAAGGAGTAACAAGAAGCAATGATAAACTCAATGAAAGGTTATGGGGACACAAAATCTGAGTTTGTGAGTGAATATTGAAGAATTTAAAGGTGTAGGGATTTGGTATGGATACTCCAAACAATAGGGGTAGGAGGACTTGATTTGTACGAGCAAAGACTAGTAAAGTAGATCCAATTTACTAGGGGACCAGAGCTCTGTATCAAGTGGTATCAGAGAAAGAAATATCCTTAGGAGAAGGATTGAAAACCATGTCTGTAGATGAACAAGATATACATATATCCCATCAAGGATCACTAATTTCAAACTTGCAATGATTGTGAAGGAGCAGATGGCCGAAAACAAAGATTTGAGGAGAGAAATAGAAAGACTCAAAGGAAAGGTTGATAGGAAGGGTGGTGGATAATCTAATGTAGATGAAGAAGGGAGTGAAGAAGAGCCCTTTGAGTAGGAAGAGGAAGAGGTTCCTGTAGATTAGAGACTACTCTTGAAGACCTTGAAGTCCATGGAGAGAAGGACAATGGATACCAAACTAGATCTTCCCATGTATAATGGAAAGATGGATCTAGATGCAGCAATGGATTGGGTTGACACTCTCACAAGTTTCTTTGACTATGAAGATATACCCGAGAATCAGAGGGTAAATATTGCCAAGTCAAATTTGAAAGGACGTGCACTCACATGGTGGAATTTCACCCAAGATGAAATGGTGAAGAATGGAAAAAGAAAAATAACTACTTGGAAGAGGATGGTAGCCTTGCTCAGAGAGGCATATATCCCTAAAGATTATGGAGTTCAAATTCATAAGAAGAGGATTATTTTGAGGCAGAAAGAACTAGATGTCTCAAGTTACACCGAAGAGTTTCAGAGGCTGGTCATGAAATCCAAGACAACAAAGCCTGAATGTGAAAATCTTGCAAGGTACATGCAAGGATTGAGAATTAAAATTCAAGATGAACTTAGTTTGAGTATCCCTACCACAGTACAAAAATGCTATCAATTAGCATTGAAGGTTGAAGAAAAACTCAAGAGAAAAAAAGAACAAGGTGGTAGAGGGAGAGGAGAAAGAGACTTTGGAAATAGGGGTAGAGGCATTTCTAGTGGAAGAGGACAAGGTCCCAAGGATTATGGAGAATCAAACCATGAACATAACCAAGGAGAGAGAAGCTCTAGAGGATCCTTTAGGGGAAGGAGATCAAACTATAGAGGAAGATTTGGGGGAAGAGGCACATACACCATCAAATTCTTTAGATGTCATCAACCAGGGCACTTGGCATCAAAGTGTCCTAAAAAGGGGAACAAACAAGGTGAAAGGAGGGAGAATTTGGTGAGGGATGAAGACACACACATCATACACTCACATGAATCCTTTGCAGCACCTAAACAAGGAGAGTCAATCATGATGAGAAGGAATTTGATCAAGGAACCTAGTGCACCAGAGCCACCCCAAAGGAAGACACTTTTCAGAACCACATGTAAGGTGGGAAACAAGGTATGTAGAGTGATTATTGATTTTGGTTCTACTGATAATTTTGTGTCCCTTGAGGTAGTTGAGAAGCTGAAACTGGAGAGGATTACAGATCCCATACCCTACAAGGTGTACTAGCTTACAAAAGGGCAAAAAACACTCATTGAAGAACAAGCATGGATAGAGTTTCAAATTAAGAAGTACAAGGACAAAGTATTTTGTGACATAGTACCTAATGCATGCCATTTTCTCTTAGGAAGACCATGGCAATATGACTTGGAGGCACACCATGATGGAAGGAAGAACACCTACTCCATAAGACACCAAGGTAAGAAGGTAACTTTACTACCCATGCTTGATAATGGTGAAGAACAAAAAGATTCCAAGTTTTTGTTTGTAGGAGAGAAATATTATTTGAAAGTATTAAAGGAGAAAGATACTCCTTGTTATGCATTGATTGTGTTACCAAAACAAGAAGAGGGAAAGGCATTGAAAGTGAAAGAGGAACCAAGGAGAGTAGGTCCTAAGGGGGTAGCAGATCTACTAGAGATGTATAAAGGAATTGTAACCAAAGAGTTGCCAAATACCTTACCCCCAATAAGAGAGATTAGCCATAAAATTGATCTAATCCCTAGAGCCACACTCCCAAACAAAGCATCATATAAAATCACACCCCACCAAAATGAAGAGATGTCCAAGCAAATTCAAGGACTTTTGGAGAAGGGTTTGATAACCAAGAGTTTAAGCCCTTGTGCAATCCCTTCCCTATTAGCACCTAAGAAAGAGGAAACTTGGAGGTTGTGTACTGATTCTAGAGCCATTAATAGAATCACTATTAGGTATAGGTTCCCTATGCCTACAATTGAAGACCTATTGGACCATCTAGGGGGTGCAAGGTACTATTAAAAGGTGGATTTGAAGAGAGGGTACCACCAAATCAGAATAAGGGCTGGAGATGAATGGAAGACAATTTTTAAAACTAATGAAGGGTTGTATGAATGGAGAGTAATCCCTTTTCGACTGTCCAACTCTCCTAGTACATTCATGAGGCTCATGAATGAGGTGTTAAAAACATTTCTTGGCAAGTTTCTGATTGTGTATTTAGATGATATCCTTACTTTCATCAAGACTAAGGATGAACATTTGAAACATCTAAATTTGGTCCTTAAAAGATTGCAAGAGGAAAAGCTCCTCATAAACTTGGATAAGTGTGTTTTTATGCAGGAAGAATTGGTGTATCTTGGTTTTGTGGTTTCAGGTGGAAGCATAAAGATGGATCCAGAAAAGGTGGAAAGCATCTTGAATTGGTCCTCTTGAAGGACCATGACAGAGGTTAGAATTTTCCATGGTTTGGCTTCTTTTTATAGGAAGTTCATAAGGGGATTCAGTCAGATTTGTGCACCAATTTTGGAGACTATCAAAGGGGGGCAAAAATGCAAGTTTGTGTGGACCAAGGAGGCTGAGGAGGCTTTTCAAAGTCTGAAACAAAAGGTAGAAAAGAAGCCTATACTGGCTTTTATAGATTTTCAAAAGATTTTTGTTATTGAATGTGATGCATCCAATGTGGCTATAGGGGCTATTTTAAGCCAAGAGACTCATTGCATTTTTTAGTGAAAAACTAAATGAGGCTAAGAGGAAGTACCCCTCTTATGATCTTGAGATGTATGATTTAGTGCAAGCCTTGAAGAAATGGAGGCACTACCTCCTTCCAAAGGATTTATTGTTTTTACTGAAAACCAGGGACTCAGTTTTTTGATTAACCAGCAGAAGTTGAGTCACAAACATATGAAGTGGGTTGAATCAATCCAAGCATACACCTTTTCAATCAAGCATGAGAAAGGATTTTCCAACAAAGTGGCTAATGCTTTGAGCAGGAGGGTCATGACAGTGCAAGAAGTTAAGTTGCAAAGTGTAGGTATTGACTCCTTGAAAGGTATGTATGAGAATGATGAAGATTTTAATGAGATTTTCAAAGCTTGTTCTGATTTTTCTAAAGCATATCATGTTGAATATGCTAATTACTTAATTAAATATGGCTTTTTATTTAAGGGACATCAATTGTGCATTCCTAGGTGTTCTATGAGAGAGAACATAGTGAAAGAGAAGCATTGTGGAAGTATGAGTGGACACTTTGGGCTGGATAAAACTCTTGAACAGGTAAGAAGACATTATTTTTGGCCTAAAATATATGGGGGTGTAAGAAATTTTTTTGAACAATGCATCATTTTTCAAAAGGCCATGGGAACTTCCACCAATGCTGGTTTATATCAACCATTACCCATACCTACAAGGCCATGGAAAAGTTGTAGTATGAATTTTGTAATGGGGCTGCCTAGGACTCAAAAAGGATTTGATAGAATCTTTGTTGTGGTAGATAGGTTTAGCAAGATGACACATTTCATCCCATGTAAAAGTACAAGTGATGCAACCTATGTAGCAAATTTGTTTTTTAAAGAAATGGTGAGGATACATGGACTTCTTCAAACTATTGTATCTAACAGGGATGTGAAATTCATTGGGCACTTTTGGAGAACCTTATGGAAAAGGTTGGGAACAAAATTGAATTTTAGTTTAGCCTATCATCCCCAAATAGATGGGAAAATTGAAGTTGTAAATAGATCTTTGGGAAATCTATTGAGATGCTTGACAAAGCAATATGGAGACAAGTGGGGTAATGTTCTTCCACAAGTTGAATTTTCCTTTAATGATTCTATAAATGGAAGTACATGCAGAAGTCCATTTAAAATTGTGTATGGTCAAAATCCAAGAGGCATATTGGAGTTGAGGGATCTTCCTCAAGATGGGCAAGTGAGTGCTCGTGGAGAGTAGTTTGTTGACAACATGAAAGAAATCCATGATCAAGTAAGGTTGGCATTGCAAAAAGTTCACAAAAGTATAAGGAGAGTACTGATAAGAAGAGGAGGGATGTACAATTTCAGGTAGGAGATTTGGTATGGGCATACCTGAGGAAGGATAGGCTGCCTAAGGGAAGACATACAAAACTTCTCATGAAGAAAGTGGGTCCTTGCAATATTTTGAAGAAACATGGGCTGAATGCCTATGAAATTTCTTTTCCATCTCACCTTGGCATTTCTCCTATCTTCAATATCTGTGATCTAACACCATATAAAAGCCATTTTGATGTAGGTTCAAAAATCCATGTTGATGAATTACAGGCAGATATTGCAGGTATTCCTTCTCATGCACCCAAGAAACCTGAGAAGATCATTGATACAAGGGTCATCAAAAAGACCAGGAACAATATCTACAAGAAGTACCTTGTCAAATGGCTGGGATATCCTAAAGATGAAGTAATATGGATGGATGAAGTAGAGATAAAGAGGCATGGCACTTCCTTGGAGCATCTTATCTCAAGTGGACTTGAGATCAATCCACCTTGGGAGTATGGTGTACTAGCACCCAATGATGAAGACAATGAGGACATGAGGCCTCCATGAATTTAATATGTTGGTTTGATAGGCCAAGTGCCTATAAGGGTTAATGGATCCTCAGGATGTAATAAGAGCCTATTTGTAAGGCCTAGTGACCCTTGGGTAGACTATAAGCCCCTGGGCCTACTATGGTCATTTTTTCTTGGAAAGGGTGGACATAGGTTTGTTAAGGTTGATTTGATGTGTCCTGGTCAAAATCAAGTTGGTTAGGTCCCTAGGAGGATTAGGGAGTCATTTTGCTCAATAAAGCAAAAATTATCATTACAAAGTTGTCAATTTTGTAATGTTGCTAATAGAAACTTTGTAAATTTCTAATCCCCAATGTTCACAACCATTCAAAATTGGTTGGAAATACCTTTTTGGATATAAATTGATTCAAAAAACCTAAGAGGATGGTTGTTGTTGATGGTGTATGAAGAATTTCAGAGAAATAAAGAAAAAAAACTATATTTTTTTTTAAAAATGACTGGTGTTTGAATTTTATAGAAACTTTTGTGGTTTAAATGAGATATCTGAAACCATAGGAAGGTGGAGAAAAGTCTTATCTTTAATTTTAAAAAAAATTGAGGTCTTTTGGTTGAGAAACAAGGGAGATATCTTGTTTTTACTAGAAGTGGGTTGCTGATTTGAAAAAAATGTGATTAAGCAACTTCAAACCCTCATTTCTCCCAATGTAACCATTGGAAATTTTTTTAAACGAGGCTTAAATGAAAGGTATGGGAGTAATATTTCATTTTCATCTAGGTTCAATTTGTTTGGTTGCAAATTTGAGGAGATTTTCTTAAAACCCCAGCCAAGCATCTCTATGTGACTAGCAGAAGGGTGTAACTAAAAAGTTGCAGACAACATAACTATTGATGGGCTTCGAACCAAAGGCTATAAATGGAGAATTATAATTCATTGACATGACCCTAAACTCTCCCATAGCTGGTTTGTCATAAAACCAAGTGTATATCATACCCCCTTCTTTAAGCCTCTTATTTAGGCCTCTTCACCATTAGAATGGATTCTTAAGGAGTTGGAGTTTTTGGAAGAACCCAGATTTATCCTCTTGGGAAAAGTTCTATCCAAGAATTATAATAAAGATAAAATGACTATCTTGATAGGTCTTTTGGAGATTTTAATCACAAAATCCAAAAAGGTGTTCAGCCAGGACTGGTGA
>BSBK01010771.1:265000-355000 GCA_027943335.1 Chamaecyparis obtusa | reverse complement strand
TATGGTACCACTTGACTCATTCTTAAAGATGTGCCAACCTCATTTGATGAAAAATATATCTTGCACCATTGAACATCATTATGTACATTGTTTATGAGAACTCTTTTATAATTCATTTGATACTTTCATAGAGAATGTTTGATGCAAACTCTAGCTGATGCAGGAGCATCATGGGTGTAAGAGCAATCTTGCATCACCCAAAAATATTTCTGTTTTTGTATTCAATAAGGGCTATCTTGTGTAGAGTTGCTATTTATGGAAACTTGCTATTTTTAGTAAGTTGGTGTTATGATCTCAGAATGTCTGATTTTACATATGGAGGTTCATCTCAGTCATATCAGCCTGCCAGCAAAGTTTCATGGCTAGATCAGGTGTAGTTTTGAAGATATTAAAAATTTTGGGTATTGGCAGTAGGGTACAGAAACTTTGAACTCAGTTTTGAAGACTTTGGAGGCCCCGGATGAGGTTGAAAATTTGGGCGACAGGTGTTTTGCATTAGTTAAGCCTGTAGAGCGCTTCGTGGCGTTTCCAGAATGGGGTTATAATAGCCAATCGTGTCAATGGGTGATGACTTATGGTCTTCGGAAGTTGGGTCACCTGAAATAGCAGAAAATAATTTTTCTTCAAAATTTCTGTTTGGGTTTCAAAACTCATTTTGAGCCGACTTTGATGTAATAAATTGTAAAATAAAATAATTCTAAGTTTGGTCGGCTCTAAGGGCTAAATTTCTAGAACCTTCTCGGGCGGTGGAAATTGCCTATATAAAGAAGGCCCGCAGTGTTGTCTAGGGTGGTTCTGGGTAGTAGATCTGGGTATTGATTAGAGGCTTTGTCCTACAGAATATTGCAAGGGAATGCCCATGTGGCTTTGCCTATTACAATTCTGAAAGTTTGTAATTCCACATTTGTGGAGATAATAAGAAGCCAATTTTTTGTTCTTGCATATTATTGTTGCTATTTCTCTATTTCTGTTATGTGCTTGTGGTATTAAGGGGAGCACCCTTCATCAAGTGGTATCAGAGTAGGAGTTCTTGAATGTATAAACAGATCACCGACTGTGAGGTAGTTTGCACAAGGACCGTGGTTAGGGTTTCAACGCGCATCGTGAAAATGCCTCCACGAAGAGAACATGGCGGAAGAGTTGGTGCTGTGACACCTGAGGTTAGAGCTGCAGAGACAAGTGCGAGCATTGCAAGAAGAGATTCACAGATGAATGAATCTTAATATCAGAGACGAAAGCGAGGATGAAGCCAAAGAAGAAATATCAAGAAGGAGAAGCTGAAATTGTGAACCAAGAGGAAGAAAGACTTTTTCGGGCGATTTCCAAGATTGGAAAAAGACCTAAGATTGAGGTTCCTACATTTTCTGGAAATCTTAACCCAGAGGAATTGATCGACTGGATCAATGAATGTGAGGAATATTTTGAGTATGAAGATGTTGAGGATCCTGATAGGGTCAAATTTGCGAAGGCTAGATTGAAAGGTCATGCGAAGATCTGGTGGCAAGAAATTCAATTGGAGTGAAATAGAAGAGGGAAAGATAAAATCACAAGATGGGATCGGATGGTGGATAAATTGAAGCGAGAGTTCATTCATGTTGATTATGAGCTTGACCTACTAAAGAAAATGCAAAGTTTGAAGCAAGCATGAAGATCTGTTCAGGAGTATACAGAGGAGTTTTATTGACTCCTCATTAGAACAGGCCATGCAGAAGCTGATAAGGAGAAAGTTGCCGGATACTTTAATGGGTTAAGGCCAAGCATTTAGGAGGAGTTGAATCTGGTTCGAATGAATAGTATTGAGGAGGCATACCAGTTTACCCTAAAAGTAGAAGAAAAGATGAACAAGAAGTTTGAGAGTAGACAAAATGGAAGAGGTCGTGGGGCAGAAAAGAGTTTTCAATTGTTGAAACAAAAAGTTACAGAACAACCTATTTTAGCACTTCCAGATTTTAATAAGGTGTTTCAAGTAGATTGTGATGCTAGTGGTACTGCAATAGGAGCTGTTATGAGCCAAGAAGGTAAACCTATTTTTTATTTCAGCGAGAAGTTAAATGATGCCAAGAGAAAATATTCTGTTTATGATCAGAAATTTTATGCTATAGTTCAGACATTGAAGAAGTGGAGACACTATCTGCTTCCTAAGGAGTTTGTTTTGTATACTGATCATCAAGCTTTGCAATATTTGAATAGTCAAGGAAAGTTGAATCAGAGGCATTTGAAATGGGTTGCGTTTTTGTAGAGTTATACATTTATTTTGAAACACAGGAGTGGAAAGTCTAATAAGGTTGCAGATGCTTTTAGCAGAAGGCAACTATTGTTGACAGAGATGCAGATTGAAGTGGTTAGGTTCAAGGAACTCAAGAATTTGTATCCAGAGGATCCTGATTTTGGTGAAGCTTGGAAAGCTTGTAAAGAACCTGTTACTCTAGACAGGATGAAATGGTTGGATTTTATCATCTAGGATGATATGCTATTCAGAGGGAGTTAGTTGTGCATTCCACAAAGTTCTATGAGGAAGAATTTCATCAAGGAGAAGCATAGAAGAGGATTGACTAGACATTTTCGTCGAGATAAAACCCTTGCTTTGGTTAGTGAAAATTATTATTGGCCACAGTTGCAGCAAAATGTCAAGAAGTTTGTACAGAGTTGCAGAGTATGTCAGATGGCGAAAGGAGTAAAGGAGAATACAGGGTTGTATCAGCCATTACCTATACCAGAGAAGCCTTGGGAGGATATCAGTATGGACTTTGTTCTTGGTTTACCAATGACACAACGGGGACATGATTGAATTTTTGTAGTAGTTGACAGATTTTCGAAGATGACACATTTCATTTCCTGCAAGAAGACTAATGATGCTGTTCATGTAGCAGAATTGTTTTTCAGAGAAGTGGTGAGACTACATGGTTTTCCGAAGACCATAGTTTTAGATTGAGATACTAAGTTTGTTGGATATTTCTAGCGGACAATATGGAAGAAGTTGAAGATAGATTTGAAGTTCAGTTCATAACATCATCCATAGACTGATGGACAAACAGAGGTGGTGAATAGAAGTTTGGAAAATCTGTTGAAATGTTTGGTTGGAGATAAGCCAAGAGGATGAGATTTGATTTTACCACAGGTAGAATTTGCATACAATAATTCTGTCAACAGGAGCACTGGTAAATCACCATTCTAGATTGTATATGGAAGTAGTCCAAGAAATGCATCTGAGTTGAGAAAGATGGATAAAAGAGAAATAAGTAGTGCTGAAGCTGAGGATTTTGCAGAACATTTGAAGAACATCCATGAGGAGGTGAGGAAGCATATTACCAAGATGAATGTGCAGTATAAGACTAAGGCAGATGAGAAAAGGAGGCATAAGGAATTTTAGGTTGGGGATGAAGTCATGGTTCATTTGTGGAAGGAGTAGTTTCCAGTTGGTACATATAACAAGCTGAAAATGAAGAAGTTTGAACCATGTAAGATACTGAAGAAGCATGATTCAGGAAATGCATATGAGGTAGGATTGCCTACTGAGCTGAATATTTCACCAGTGTTTAACATTTCAGACTTGACAGAGTATCATGAAGGAGGTGTTGAAGATGAGGTTGCAGTAGCACAGTGGAGTATTCCAGAACTCAGTTCAGATATCAAGGAGATTGAAGACATACTGGACAGTCGTGTTGGCAGAAGTACAAGGAACATAACATATGAAGAGTATTTGGTCAAATAGAAAGGACGACCTGTGGAAGATTCATCATGGCTAACAAAGGAGGAGGTTAACCATCTTGGTTTTCCTCTGCAAACCTAAGTCATGACAGGGTCACTTTTTAAATTACCTCGGGTGTCTGATGCAGGAGCATCCTAGGTGTAAGAGCAATCTTGCATCACCCAAAAATATTTCTATTTTTGTATTCAATAAGGGCTATCTTGTGCAGAGTTGCTATTTGTGGAAACTTGCTATTTTTAGTAAGTTGGTCTTACGATCTTAGAATGTCTGATTTTACATATGGAGGTTCATCTCAGTCATTTCAGCCTGCCAGCAAAGTTTCATGGCTAGATCAGGTGTAGTTTTGAAGATATTGAAGATTTTCGGTATTGGCAGCAGGGTACAGAAACTTTGAACTCAGTTTTGAAGGCTTTAGAGGCCCCGGATGAGGTTGAAAATTTGGGGGACGAGCGCATTGCGTCGGTCAAGACTGTAGAGCGCTTCGTGGTATTTCCAGAATGGGGTTATAATAGCCAATCGGGTCAACAGACGATGACTTATGGTATTCGAAAGTTGGGTCACCTGAAATGGCGAAAAATAATTTTTTTTCAAAATTTTTGTTTGGGTTTCAAAACTCATTTTGAGCCGACTTTAATGTAATAAATTGTAAAATAAAATAATTCTAAGTTTGGTCGGCCTTAAGGGCTAAATTTCTAGAACTTTCTCGGGCGGTGGAAATTGCTTATATAAAGAAGGCCCGTAGTGTTGTCTAGGGCGGTTTTGGGTAGTAGATTTGGGTATTGATTAGAGGCTTTGTCCTACAGAATATTGTAAGGGAATGCCCATGTGGCTTTGCCTATTGTAATTATGAAAGTTTGTAATTCCACATTTGTGAAGATAATAAGAAGCCAATTTTCTATTTTTGCATATTATTGTTATTGTTTCTCTATTTTTGTTATGTGCTTGTGGTATTAAGAGGAGCACCATTCATCAAGTGGTATCAAAACAGGAGTTCTTGAGTGTGTAAACAGATCGCCGACTGTGAGGTAGTTTGCACCCGAACCGTGGTTAGAGTTTCAGCGCGCATCATGAAAATGCCTCCACGAAAAGAACGTGGCATAAGAGGTGGTGCTGTGACACCTGAGGTTGGAGAGCTGTAGAGATAAGTGCGAGCATTGCAATAAGAGATTCGTAGAGGAATGAATCTTAATATCAGAGACGAAAGCGAGGATGAAGCCGAAGAAGAATATCAAGAAGGAGAAGCTGAAATTGTGAACCAGGAGAAAGAAAGACTTTTTCGGGCGATTTCCAAGATTGGGAAAAGACCTAAGATTGAGGTTCCTGCATTTTCTAGAAATCTTAACCCAGAGAAATTGATCGATTGGATTAATGAATGTGAAGAATATTTTGAGTATGAACATGTTGAGGATCCTGATAGGGTCAAATTTGGGAAGGTCAGATTGAAAGGTCATGCGAAGATCTGGTGGCAAGAAATTCAATTGGAGCGAAATAGAAGAGGGAAAGATAAAATCACAAGATGGGATCAGATGGTGGATAAATTGAAGTGAGAGTTCATTCCTGTTGATTATGAGTTTGACCTACTAAAAAAAATGCAAGGTTTGAAGCAAGCAGGAAGATCTGTTCAGAGTATGCCGAGGAGTTTTATGGACTCCTCATCAGAACAGGCCATGCAGAAGCTGATAAGGAGAAAGTTGTCGGATACCTTAATGGGTTAAGGCCAAGCATTTAGAAGGAGTTGAATCTGGTTTGAATGAACAGTATTGAGGAGGCATACCAGTTTGCCCTAAAAGTAGAAGAAAAGCTGAACAAGAAGTTTGAGAGCAGACAAAATGGAAGAGGTCGTGGTGGAAGATCTGGTGGATGGTCATATGGTGGCTGAAATGAAGATCCGAAAAAGAAGGATGAGGCCAGTAGTAGTCAGAACCAGAAAGGAAATAATTCCAATCGTTTCTAGGATCAGAGTAATAGAGATCAAAGAGGAAGAGGAAGAGGACAAGGATCTGGAAGAGGAGGCTTCCCTGGAACATGTTTTCACTGTGGAGAAGGTCATAGGGCATTTGAATGTCCTCAGCGCCAAGGAAGAATAAACAAGAGAAATGAAGGCCACGCCAGAGTTGCACATGTAGATGAAGATGCTAGATTATCAAATTCTGAAGATGCTGAAAGAGGAGAATGCTGATTAACAGAAGAGTCTTGCTAAGTGGTGATAATGAACCTAAACAAAGCAGGAGCCTGTTTCGCACTAGATGCAAATCTGAGGGTAAATGTTGTGATGTGATTATCGATAGTGGAAGCACTAACAATTTGGTGTCAGAAGAGATGGTGACAAAGTTGAAGTTCAAGAGATAAAAACACCCACATCCATATCGGATTTCCTAGGTGCAGGATGACCACAAGGTCATGGTTAGTGAAGAGTGCCTGGTAAAGTTCAAGATCGGCGGGTACCAAGATGAGGTACTATGTGATATCATCTCTATGGATGCATGTCATATGTTGTTGGGTAGACTGTGGCAGTTTTACAGATATGCTGTACACGATGGTCATGCGAAAACTTATTCCCTGACAAAGGATGGAGTGCGACATAAGCTAAAGCCATTGAAGGAGACCGAAGAAAAGGTATGTGGTAATGCAAGAATAACATTTGTTGACGGAAAAAAATTCCTAGATGGTATGAGACATGAGCATGTGTGTTTTGCTTTAATTTTAAAAGTTGGTAAAGAAGAAGTAGAAGATGTACCTGTAGAGGTTGCAGATTTGTTGAATGAGTTTCAAGATATTGTATCTGATAATGTACCTGATGGATTACCATCGGTAAAGAACATCAGTCATCAGATGGATTTGATTCCACGAACCAGTTTGCCAAACAAGGCAACACACAGAATGACACCAGGAGAAAGTGAAGTGTTGAACAGACAAGTACATGAGTTATTGCAGAAGGGGTTGATAAGAGAGAGTCTGAGTCCCTGTGCTGTACCAGTGGTATTAGCACTAAAGAAGAATGGAGAGTGGAGGATGTGTACAGATTCCAGAGCAATAAACAAGATCACAATCAATTATAAGTTTTCATTGCCACGAATGGATGATATTATGGATTGTTTGAGTGGGGCTTTGTATTTCTCAAAGATAGATCTGAAAAGTGGATATCACCAGATTCGGATCAGAGAAGAAGATGAATGGAAGACTACCTTCAAGATAAAGGAAGGACTGTATGAGTGGTTAGTCATGCCTTTTGGGCTAACCAATGCACCGAGCACTTTCATGCGGCTCATGAACGAGGTCCTGAAAGAATTTTTGGGTAAGTTTGTCATTGTTTACCTAGATGATATTTTAATTTTTAGCAAGACATTGGAGGAACATATGATGCATATTCATATGGTGTTTGAGAAGTTGAGAGATAAGAAATTGTTGATTAATTTGAAGAAGTGCTGTTTTGTAAAGAAAGAGTTAGTGTATTTGGGATTTGTAGTTTCCGCAGAAAGTCTAAAAAAAGACGTAGAGAATGTACAAGCTATCCTTGAATGGCCTACTCCAAGGAGTGCTACTGAGGTAAGATCTTTTCATGGTTTGGCTAGCTTTTACAGAAAGTTTATCAAAAATTTTAGCAGTATTTGTGGACCCTTGACTTAATCAATGAGAGGGGATAGAAAAGAGTTTAAGTGGACTAATGGGGCAGAAAAGAGTTTTCAATTGTTGAAACAAAAAGTTACAGAACAACCTATTTTAGCACTTCCAAATTTTAATAAGGTGTTTCAAGTAGATTGTGATGCTAGTGGTACTGCAATAGGAGCTATTATGAGCCAAGAAGGTAAACTTGTTGCTTATTTCAGTGAGAAGTTAAATGATGACAAGAGAAAATATTCTATTTATGATCAAGAATTTTATGCTATAGTTCAGGCATTGAAGAAGTGGAGACACTATCTACTTCCTAAGGAGTTTGTTTTGTATACTGATCATCAAGCTTTGCAATATTTGAATAGTCAAGGAAAGTTGAATCAGAGGCATTTGAAATGGGTTGAGTTTTTGTAGAGTTATACATTTGTTTTGAAACACAAGAGTGGAAAGTCTAATAGGGTTGCGGATGCTCTTAGTAGAAGGCAACTATTGCTGATAGAGATGCAAATTGAAGTGGTTGGGTTCAAAGAACTCAAGAATTTGTATCCAGAGGATCCTGATTTTGGTGAAGCTTGGAAAGCTTGTAAAGAACCTGTTACTCTAGATAGGACGAAATGGTTGGATTTTATCATTTAGGATGATATGCTATTCAGAGGGAGTCAGTTGTGCATTTCACGAAGTTCTATGAGGGAGAATCTCATCAAGGAGAAGCATAGCGGAGGATTGGCTGGATATTTTGGTCGAGATAAAACCCTTGCTTTGGTTAGTGAAAATTATTATTGGCCACAGTTGCAGCAAGATGTCAAGAAGTTTGTATAGAGTTGCAGAGTATGTCAGATGGCGAAAGGAGTAAAGGAGAATACAGGGTTGTATCAGCCATTACCTATACCAGAGAAGCCTTGGGAGGATATCAGTATGGACTTTGTTCTTGGTTTACCAAGGACACAGCGGGGACATGATTCAATTTTTGTATGAGTTGACAGATTTTCGAAGATGACACATTTCATTTCCTGCAAGAAGACTAATGATGCTGTTCATGTAGCAGAATTGTTTTTCAGAGAAGTGGTGAGACTACATGGTTTGCCAAAGACCATAGTTTCAGATCGAGATACTAAGTTTGTTGGATATTTCTAGCGGACATTGTGGAAGAAGTTGAAGACAGATTTGAAGTTCATTTCATAACATCATCCATAGACTGATGGACAAACATAGGTGGTGAATAGAAGTTTGGGAAATCTGTTGAGATGTTTAGTTGGAGATAAGCCAATAGGATGGAATTTGATTTTACCACAGGCAAAATTTGCATACAATAATTCTGTCAACAGGAGCACTGGTAAATCACCATTCTAGATTGTATATGGAAGTAGTCCAAGAAATGCATCTGAGTTGAGAAAGATGGATAAAAGAGAAATAAGTAGTGCTGAAGCTGAGGATTTTGCAGAACATTTGAAGAACATCCATGAGGAGGTGAGGAAGCATATTACCAAGATGAATGTGCAGTATAAGACTAAGGCAGATGAGAAACGAAGGCATAAGGAATTTTAGGTTGGGGATGAAGTCATGGTTCATTTGCGGAAGGAGCGGTTTCCAGTTGGTACATATAACAAGCTGAAAATGAAGAAGTTTGGACCATATGAGATACTGAAGAAGCATGATTCAGGAAATGCATATGAGGTAGGATTGCCTACTGAGCTGAATATTTCACCAGTGTTTAACATTTCAGATTTGACAGAGTATCATGAAAGAGGTGTTGAAGATGAGGTTGCAGCAGCACAGTGGAGTATTCTAGCAACCAGTTCAGATATCAAGGAGATTAAAGACATACTGGACAGTCGTGTTGGTAGAAGCACAAAGAACATAACATATGAAGAGTAATTGGTCAAATGGAAAGGACGACCTGTGGAAGATTCATCATGGCTAACAAAGGAGGAGGTTAACCATCTTGGTTTTCCTCTGCACACTTGAGTCGTGTCAGGGTCACTTCTCAAATTACCCCGGATGTCTGATGCAGGAGCATCCTGGGTGTACGAGCAATCTTTCATCACCCAAAAATATTTCTATTTTTGTATTCAATAAGGGCTATATTGTGCAGAGTTGCTATTTGTGGAAACTTGCTATTTTTAGTAAGTTGGTCTTACGATCTCAGAATGTCTGGTTTTACATATGGAGGTTCATCTCAGTCATATCAGCCTGCCAGCAAAGTTTCATGGCTAGATTAGGTGTAGTTTTGAAGATATTTAAGATTTTCGGTATTGACAGTAGGGTACAGAAATGTCGAACTCAATTTTGAAAGCTTTAGAGGCCCCGGATGAGGTTGAAAATTTGGGTGATGGACGCTTAGCGCCGGTCAAGCCTGTAGAGCGCTTCCTGGTGTTTCCAGAATGGGGTTATAATAGCCAATCAGGTCAACGGGCGATGACTTATGGTCTTCGGAAGTTGGGTCACCTGAAATGGCGGAAAATAATTTTTCTTCAAAATTTCTATTTGGGTTTCAAAACTCATTTTGAGCCGACTTTGATGTAATAAATTGTAAAATAAAATAATTATAAGTTTGGTCGGCCCTAAAGGCTAAATTTCTAGAACCTTCTCAGGCGGTGGAAATTGCCTATATAAAGAAGGCCCGTAGTGTTGTCTAGGGCGGTTTTGGGTAGTAGATCTAGGTATTGATTCGAGGCTTTGTCCTACAGAATATTGTAAGGGAATGCCCATGTGACTTTGCATATTGTAATTTTGAAAGTTTGTAATTCCACATTTGTGGAGATAATAAGAAGCCAATTTTCTATTCTTGCATATTATTGTTGTTGTTTCTCTATTTTTGTTATGTGCTTGTGGTATTAAGGGGTGCACCCTTCATTAAGTGGTATCAGAGTAGGAGTTCTTGAGTGTGTAAACAGATCGTCAACTGTGAGGTAGTTTGCACCAGGACCGTGGTTAGGGTTTCAGTGCGCATCATGAAAATGCCTCCATGAAGAGAATGTGGTGGAAGAGTTGGTGCTGTGACACTTGAGGTTAGAGAGCTGCGGAGACAAGTGCGAGCATTGTAAGAAGAGATTCGCAGAGGAATGAATCTTAATATCAGAGATGAAAGCGAGGATGAAGCCGAAGAAGAATATTAAGAAGGAGAAGCTGAAATTGTGAACTAGGAGGAAGAAAGACTTTTTTGGGCGATTTCCAAGATTGGGAAAAGACCTAAGATTGAGGTTCCTACATTTTTTAGAAATCTTAACCTAGAGGAATTGATCGACTGGATCAATGAATGTGAGAAATATTTTGAGTATGAAGATGTTGAGGATATTGATAGGGTCAAATTTGCGAAGGCCAGATTGAAAGGTCATGTGAAGATCTGGTGGAAAAAAATTCAATTAGAGTGAAATAGAAGAGGGAAAGATAAAATCACAAGATGGGATCAGATGGTGGATAAATTGAAGCGACAGTTCATTCCTGTTGATTATAAGCTTGACCTACTAAAGAAAATGCAAAGTTTGAAGCAAGCAGGAAGATCTGTTCAGGAGTATACAAAGGAGTTTTATTGACTCTTCATCAGAACAGACTATGCAGAAGCTGATAAGGAGAAAGTTGCCCGATACCTTAATGGGTTAAGGCCAAACATTTAGGAGGAGTTGAATCTGGTTCGAATGAACAGTATTGATGAGGCATACCAGTTTGCCCTAAAAGTAGAAGAAAAGCTGAACAAGAAGTTTGAGAGCAAACAAAATGGAAGAGGTCGTGGTGGAAGATCTGGTGGACGGTCATATGGTGGCCGAAATGAAGATCCAAAAAAGAAGGATGAGGCCAGTAGTAGTCAGAGCCAGAGAAGAAATAATTCCAATTGTTTCCAGGATCAGAGTAATAGAGATCAGAGAGGAAGAGGAAGAGGACAAGGATCTGGAAGAGGAGGCTTCTGTGGAACATGTTTTTACTATGGAGAAGAAGGTCATAGGGCATTTGAATGTCCTCAGCACTAAGGCAGAACAGACAGGAGAAATGAAGGCCACGCCAGAGTTGCACATGTAGATGAAGATGCTAGATCATCAAATTCTGAAGATACTGAAAGAGGAGAAACGCTAATTAACAGAAGAGTCTTGCTGAGTGGTGATAATGAACCTGAACAAAGGAGGAGCCTGTTTCGCACTAGATGCAAGTGTGAGGGTAAATGTTGTGATGTGATTATCGATAGTGGAAGCACTGACAATTTGGTGTCAGAAGAGATGGTGACAAAGTTGAAGCTCAATAGACAAAAACACCCACATCTATATCGGATTGCCTGGGTGCAGGATGACCACAAGGTCATGGTTAGTGAACAGTGCCTAGTAAAGTTCAAGATCGGCGGGTACCAAGATGAGGTACTATGTGATATCATCTCTATGGATGCATGTCATATGTTGTTGGGTAGACCGTGGCAGTTTTACAGATGTGCTGTACACGATGGTCGTGCGAATACCTATTCCCTGACAAAGGATGGAGTGCGACATAAGCTAAAGCCATTGAAGGAGACCGAAGAAAAGGTATGTGGTAATGCAAGAATAACATTTGTTGATGGAAGAAAATTCCTAGATGGTATGAGGCATGAGCATGTGTGTTTTGCTTTAATTCTAAAAGTTGGTAAAGAAGTAGAGGATGTACGTGTAGAGGTTGCAGATTTGTTGAATGAGTTTCAAGATATTGTATCTGATAATGTACCTGATGGATTACCACCGGTAAGGAAGATCAATCATCAGATGAATTTGATTCCAGGAGCCAGTTTGCCAAACAAGGCAACACACAGAATGACACCAGGAGAAAGTGAAGAGTTGAACAGACAAGTACATGAGTTATTGTAGAAGGGGTTGATAAGAGAGAGTCTGAGTCCCTGTGCTATACCAGCAGTATTAGCACTAAAGAAGAATGGAGAGTGGAGGATGTGTACAGATTTCAGAACAATAAACAAGATCACAATCAAGTATAGGTTTCCATTGCCAAGAATGGATGATATTATGGATTGTTTGAGTGGGGCTCTGTATTTCTCAAAGATAGATCTGAAGAGTGGATATCACTAGATTCGAATAAGAGAAGGAGATAAATGGAAGACTGCCTTCAAGACAAAGGAAGGACTGTATGAGTGGTTAGTCATGCCTTTTGGGCTAACCAATGCACCGAGCACTTTCATGCGGCTCATGAACGAGGTCCTGAAAGAATTTCTGGGTAAGTTTGTCATTGTTTACTTAGATGATATTTTGATTTTTAGCAAGACATTGGAGGAACATATGATGCATATTTGTATGGTGTTTGAGAAGTTGAGAGATGAGAAATTGTTGATTAATTTAAAGAAGTGCAGTTTTGTGAAGAAAGAGTTAGTGTATTTGGGATTTGTAGTTTCTGTAGAAGGTCTAAAAATGGACCCAGAGAAGGTACAGGCTATCTTTGAATGGCCTACTCTAAGGAGTGCTACTGAGGAAAGATCTTTTCATGGTTTGGCTAGCTTATACAAAAAGTTTATCAAAAATTTTAGCAGTATTTGTGGACCCTTGACTGAAACAATGAGAGGGAATAGAAAAGAGTTTAAGTGGACTAATGGGGCGGAAAGAAGTTTTCAATTGTTGAAACAAAAAGTTACAGAACAACCTATTTTAGCACTTCCAGATTTTAATAAGGTGTTTCAAGTAGATTGTGATGCTAGTGGTACTGGAATAGGAGCTGTTATGAGCCAAGAAGGTAAACCTGTTGCTTATTTCAGTGAGAAGGTAAATGATGCCAAGAGAAAATATTCTGTTTATGATCAAGAATTTTATGCTATAGTTCAGGCATTGAAGAAGTGGAGACACTATCTGCTTCCTAAGGAGTTTGTTTTGTATATTGATCATCAAGCTTTGCAATATTTGAATAGTTAAGGAAAGTTGAATCAGAGGCATTTGAAATGGGTTGAGTTTTTGCAGAGTTATACATTTATTTTGAAACACAGGAGTGGAAAGTCTAATAAGGTTGCGGATGCTCTTAGCAGAAGACAACTATTGCTGACAGAGATGCAGATTGAAGTGGTTGGGTTCAAGGAACTCAAGAATTTGTATCCAGAGGATCCTGATTTTGGTATTTATGTTAGCTTTCTATCAAAAAATAAAAAATAAATTCCATTTTTTAAAAAAAAAAATAGTTAGAAACTAGAAATAAAATGCTAAAAATCACTAGTTTATGTATAATCTTCAAATTCTTAATAGTTTTGTAGTAATATGTATTCAAAACTGATTTTTTTTTTCTTCAGAATATTCATTTTAGTGTCAAAGTTGGCCAGCAAGTGAGAACCACTTTTGTGGGACCACCTATGTATGTTACATAAATATTAGTACGTTTCCATATAGTTTTGTGTAGTTTTATTTGTGGACACCTATATTATTTTTCTCATACTAAAAAAATTCCTCCAAATTTGATGATGAAATTTTTTAACAAATTGATTATTGATTTAGATTTTTTGGCCTCTTAAGTGCAATAGTGATGTCTATTTTGTGCCAAAGTACCTAATTGTTTAAGTTACCCAAGAATTTTGCCTTAATTATTTATCCCTTAGCCAATTTGACCAAAATTTTCAAATGCTTATATTTTATTGAAATGATATTCAGTATTACAGTTTTCAATGCTTTGAACAGAAACAAAACCTCCATTTGACCCCAATATACATAGAAAATTCACCCAAGGTTTGATCCCTCTAGACCATAGATAGGAACTTGATAGATTTGAAGATTTGATTTTATGTAAGAGAAAATAAATTGTTTTGATACCAAGTACAATTTGATGAAACACCCATAGGAACTAAGGATAACCCACAAGAAAAACACCTATCTTACAAAAGAGGTCAACCAAATATAATATTGTCTATAAAAAGCCTATAATTCTATATTGATTGCACAATAAGAATTGTGATACCATTACAATGAATAAATGACTTTCTTTGTAGAAATAAAGAGGTTCCCTAATCCTAAATTCTAAATTTAGAAGAACCAAAACAATAAAAACTAGGAGATAAACTAAGATAAACTACAATTGAACTCAAGCTATAAAAGTAAACTCTACTTCAAATAAAACACGTAAATTTATTTAAGTGAAAAATAAATTAAGAACCTAGTTAATATAATTAGATAACATGTTCTAATTACTCTAATAATTTCTCACCTCATTTATCATAGTATCTTTTTATTTTATTTTATATTATTTTATTTTGAGTTATTACATAAGAAAAGTTTTAATTAAATAAATATTTAATATGATTTAAAATAAAATAATTGAAGTTGGATAGTTTTCCATAAAAAATAATAGTTGAGATTTGATTGACGCTTGAAAGGATAGTAAAAATTAGATGCAATATTTTTTGGGGATACATTATGTTAGTTTATTTTCTCAATGTTTCAAATCACACCCATTGATTCATCATTAGGAATATGAGTATCACACTAACAATGAAGATCACATAGTGTGATTCAAAATGTCTAGCCAAAAAATAAATAAAGCATATTCAAAACAATATTCCATCTAATTCTAGGGACCATGCAAAATTAATTCCTTCAAGGATATTAAAAAAATGAAGGGGTAGTTTTCATCAAACCTTTTATGCTAAGGATAAATTATCTCTATCATAATAGATTAAAGTAATAATTCAATTATGAAATAGTTTATTATACTTATAACTAATGCATAAACTTTTAAAACATTTACAATTATTGAAAGTTTTAAATTATGGATGAAAGTGGAACCATTCGTGATGAATCATGAGCTTAATTGAAACTACTATTTTATTTCTTATTGGTTGGAGTCATCTGTCCCTTGATCTAAATATTTCATCATTGGTGGAATAATTAACCAGATTACTAATGTACGCGTCTCAAGCAGGATATGAAGGAAATCAAGGCCCACATCCTTGACTCCAATAAGTTTTCCCTTAAAGTGATGCACGCGTCGATGGTGACTTTGTGTAATGTGCAGGAAAAGATTACTGGTGGTAAGCTGGAAGCTAATGAGGACAATAGAGACCCCTTCCCGTTTCTACAGGAAGAATGGGCTGCCACCTTGATGTCCAAGCGGCTGGGTGAGAGGACCTAACTGTTGATGGTGCCATGGTGATGTTGTCTTGTTTCAGGCCCTTGGGTCTTAGGTTTTATTTTATGTTTTTTTTAATGTGGTTAAGAATTAAGGACTTTGGTTTAGCCTTGTGAGGCAGTTTATTGTTATTATGTTCAAGGATTTTTGGTTAAACTATAACCCTGGATCACTATTTTTGTTAAGGATCTACAAGTTTGTTTTTGATAGAGGCAAACTAGACATTGTTACTCTATAGATTATATGGTGCGAAGCTAGTGCTGTTAATGTGTTGTTAATGTGCTCTTAGTCTTCCTTGTTCCATGGGCCATCACCCTCTTGCTGCTTTTTCTATAAAAAACTAGATTACTAATGTACACAAAATAATAGAATAGTTAATTAAATGAATTTTTTTTCTAAAAAAAGGTCATTAAAAGAAAAATTTATTTAACTTCTCTCTATGATAAATAGTTTATTTTTTAATTTTTTTAAAAGGTAAAATATAATGGTATGGTGAATATATGAACACCAATGAAAATTCTCTTAAAATACCTATGATTGAATTTCGGAGAAAATATTATTAATATTACTATTGATCCATAAGATGAACCATTAAAAGACACTTAAAAATGTTGAAACTACAAAGATTATGTAGAGCTATAGATTTCTTATTATGTAAAATTGATGCAAATGATTCCCATGATCCAATAATCTTACAAATCCAAATAAAAAAATTATAAGAATATTTAAGATAAATGTATAAAGTATCATTCATGATACAATATGTCTACCCAATAATGATTACATAATAGTGGCTCTATATTGTTATATAGATAAGAGATAAGCTATTGATATTCTATCATATATTTCACATTTTAAGAGTTATGAATATATGTTTTCATAATTCTATTTCTTATTCCAAGTATATTAAACTTTCTTTATCACTCTTCTTCATTTATACTAATAATAATTTCTATATCATTTTGAGTTCAAGACAACTAATTTATTTTAAAGCTAATTATATATTTACATAAGGATTGCAGGGAATCTCCAAGGTTTATTCTATTCCTAATGCTTACATATCATTATACATTAAATCCACCCTACCTATCCTTTCGATTGGTGGATTTTACTTTTAAAAATGATCTTTTACGATTGGTAGATTTTACTTTTAAAAATAATCTTGTACGTCCTATTGAAATTTTTTAATATCATCCTAATTAAAATGACTTTAAAGTATGAAGATATTTGAAGTAGGTATATATTAGGGGAAATAATTTTAACATGCATTCTTTAGGTCCTCAATTGATGTGTTGAGTACATATCTCTTGAGCATACCAAATTGTAATAGAATGCTTGGTCTAAAATACATGGTGGCTTGACATGTAAAACTAATTCAAAGCAATGTGTTTGTTGATTATTGATAAATAAATAAGAATATTATTAACTTATGATATTTCATTGGACATTTAAATTTATAACATTTGAGTGGTCCTTTTTTTTCAGCTTTCTTCATATTTTATTTTCTATAAGACTATATAAACAAGTGTTGCAGGGCAACATAGTTCCTGCCAAGTGCTGGCAGGGCAGTTTTCAAAAATAAGAGAAGATGAAGAAGTTAGGAAAGGGTATGAAAAGATGTGCGAGCATTGAAAAATATTGTGCGACCATTTTGGTTTGTTGAATATATGTTTGAAACACAAGATGAAGCTCTACCCATTTGGGAGTGCAGATAATGAGTACCTTGTATTTTCTGCAACTTTTAAATCATGATCTTACAAGAAAATGACCAAAATGTCATCCTTAAATGAAGATCCAATACCGTGTCTACAAAGATCAAATATTGCACTTTATTTTGGAGATGAAGTCAGGTTGCAAAAGAAAGGTAGAGGATAAATGAGATTCAGTAAAGCATATTGTGGTAGCAATGGTAGGCTTAGAGGGTTGGTTCTATGAAAGCAACTAAGATAATGCATAACTGGGGTTAATCAGAGATAGTTGTAAGCTGTAATGGTACTACAAAATATCCATTGATCATCCATTAGAAAAGTAACTTTATTCAACAAAATTCAACCAATGAAAATCACATGCTTTCACCTTTTTCCATAGTTAAAAATGACATTAGGCATATAATTCTCAATATGTAATCATGCATGTCAGACGAAGGAATGGCACCATGAATGTTTAAGATTTTAGGATTGGCATAACTATACTTAGGTTTATAGGGCTATACAACTATTCAAATGCATTTTGAGAAATTGCAAACATTAGACATGTCTCAGCCCCCCATGGATGAATAATGATTGCTTCTACTATGGTCATGCATACAAAAAAAACAAACAAGTCTATTACAAATGTAACATGCTAAAATCCCTCTTAGATATCTGTAAGGAAACCTATTCCAAGCTCTCAAAATGTGACTTTGGAATTTTTGCCCATTTTTTGAACAAGATGATGACACCCATTTTCCAATCACTTCATTTATAGCAAAATAATTATAGGAGACCTAACCTTTCTAATCAAGAAATAACTGGAAGCATGTAACAAAATACCAATAAATTTGTACTGATTGAAGAAATAAGAAGTCTGAAATGTCTATTAGTATAAAGAAGATGAAATCCTCGTCAAGACTTTCCATTAACGTAAGTTATCCAATCTCTGTATGTTTTTCAAAAAAGAATAATAAAATGTTTAAGGGATAGAATATATATTATTGATTTGATATAGGTTCAAGAAGATACTTTATGATTTTTTTTGTCACAAATGAAGACTGACTACCAGTTTAGTAATGATCATGATTTGTAAATATAGCTGGTCTATTCATCATGCATCAACATTTTGTATTTAACTATAGTGATGAACTTCTCTTAGTAGCTATTGTATGAGAAACTCTTCTGCCATTTTGTATTCTGGCACTATTCAACATATAAGGTAATTGGGAATTACTGAGGTCAGGAAATATGTGGTTTAGTCTCACGATGTATTGCACATTTAATTGGTGCAAAAGAATTTACAATCACATAAGATCTATTGGTTCTTTGGAATATTTTATGAATATGGCCTGTTTACTTTGACTAATAGTTTTGTGTAGCGTAGTGTAGTGTATGATAACATAAATATGATGACAATTAAGGAGATATGATTTCATTCCGATATAAATTATCTAAATCTCAAAGAAGTATTTGTAGACATTTTGCGCATGATGCTTGGCAATGAAGTGATAATGCTGAATTTTGTTATGGGCAATGCTTCTCCCTTAAAAAATATGGAAATCAATCTTTCAATGTGCTCTACAGAGGTCAAGAAACAAGTTTTAGATTGTAAGGAAAATGATTATTAATTTATATTATTCTAATTGAAAGAATGTTGCTATTTTCATATGATTTTATAGAATTATGTTCAGTCACAGAAATATTTACTATTATATTTAGATGATTTATAAGTTAAAATTTTCCATCAAATGTTTAAATAGGAAATTTTTGTTTATCATGTCCTAATATAATGTAATTTCTATACTTCTATTATGATTTTTAGCTACACTATATTCAAGAATATTTTGACTAAGTTATATTTATGACTAACGGGTAAGAGTACATCAAATAACTTTAATATTCTTAATATTTAATAAGTCTATGATAGCCCATGCATCAAGAAAATTAAAGACCTAATTCAAATTTCTCACTTAAGTATATTTTGATTGAGTTATGTTTATGATTAATGTGTAAGAGTACATCAAATTAATTTAATATTAGTAATATTTAATAAGTCTATGATAACCCATACATCAAGAAATTAAAGACCTAATTCAAATTTTGACTTAAGTATACAAGGTTTTTGATTAAGTAAAATAGGTTTTACAGGGTGCCTGAAACACACAGTCGAAAAAGAGTGACAGTCAACATGAAGAGAACTAAAGTAGCAAAACATTGAAGAAACAAGCCACAAGCCAGCCAAGGGAAAAGAAGCCACAAAAAAATAGAACTGCTCAAATTTTTACGATTCCCTTGATACTTTGGAGTCTTTCGTTGTCAAGGAGATTCTTCACTTCACTTGGGATATCTTCACCTTGTCGCCATATCATCTTGACATCCTTCATGACAGCCAGGTTGGCAAACCCATTAGTAGTGTTGTTTCCTTCTCTGTACACATGAGAGATGTACACCTTATCAATTGAATTAAGGATAGTGTAGGTCTCAGCGATGATGTTGGAAATAGTCTAGGAGGGGGAGTGAATGAGGTTTAAGCAGTTGATAATTTTCATCGAGTCACTTTTGAGCTAGAGCTTCTTGACCCTGATTTCCTGTTCAAGTTTGGTGACATGGAGAGCCGCAAAGGCTTCAGAAAAGTGGTTGGATTGAGAGCCCAGAGGTAAAATGACAGCCGCTAGGCCAAAACTAAAGTAGTTTCTGATAATTCCTCCACTACCTACAAGGCCAGGGTTCCCTTTGGCAGCTCTGTCAAAGTTAGCTTTCTCCCAGCCAATCGGGGGGCAGTTCCAGATACAATTATGTCTTTTATCTTGGGTCACGACCTAAGTCCTTCCTGCAAGAAGGTTAGTTCTCCCACAATAGAAATTTTTTTCCTTTACATCATGTTGGATTTTATCAAAGATAATTTTCGGGGGAGAGGAAAAGTCTCGAAAGAAGCGGTTGTTACACTCTTTCTAGACTCCCTAGGAGAGGTGAGGAAGGATCCAAGTATAGTAGGTCTAAAATTTTGGATTAAACATTTTGAAAGTCCATTAAGAGAAAAGATCTTGGAAAGATAGGGGGAAGCACCAAGCTAAGTTCAGAGCAAAGAAAAGACATTTCCATATGTTACTTACAAAAGAGCAGTGAATAAATAAGTGGTCCATCGATTCTTTCTGGCATTTACAGAGAATGCACCTGTTGGGAATCTGGAAACCACGCTTGATGAGATTGTCGATAGTGAAGATTCAGTTCTGGAGTAGGATCCAGAAAAAAACATTGATTTTGGGTGTTAGACCTGGAATCCAAGCTTTAGCCCACAATGGGTTGGCATCCTGGATTTGAGGTATCTGTAAGGAATAGGTAGAGGCAACAGTGAAGATACCATCAGAAGAATCTTCCCAGATGATCTCATCCTAAGTAGGTGAGAGAAAGACCGCATTGAGGGCTTTCATCAGAGGTTTCAAATCTTGAAAGATCTAGAAGAGATCCACCCAATTACCATCCCTTTTGTAGTTGCTAACTTGGGGCCTGTAGAGCTAGGTGCAGACGTGTCTCCATGCATAGAAGGTCTCAAAATCTCTCAAACAACCCATCTGGAGACAATTGTTGTTCTAGAAGTTGACAAATTGTCCATTCTCAATCTTTCATGTTTCTCTGGACTTAGCCAAATCCTTAGCACTAAGGAGACCATTCCAAATTAAAGATCCTTTCAGGGGATTTGTCTCTTCAAAGAAGAAATTGATAGATTTTTGCATGATATATTTATCTACAATGGTTTCCCTCCACTCACCTTTACTATTGAAGATTCTCCATATCTATTTGGCTTGAAGAGCTTTGTTAAATAGTCTTAAATTCCTTATTCCAAGACCACCTTCTTTTTTAGGGTGACAAAATCTATCCCAAGCTATGAGAGGGATGCATTTCTATTCCTCTATGCCAAACCAAAGGAATATTCTTTGTATTCTTTCCATAATCTTTGGAACTTTAGCAGGAATGGAGAAGAGGTTGAGAGCGTAGGTTGGGAGATTTTGTAATGTAGATTTGACCAGCAGAATCTTTCTAGCTTGGCTGAGGGAGACCCCTTTCCAACCAGCAAGATTCCTATTGAACCTATCAATAATTTTATTCCAGAAGGCTTTTGGAGGTTTGACTCCTAAGGGTAGGCCCAGGTAAGAGGACGGAAAGGCATTGATACCACAACCTAGAATATTAGCAATTTTCCTCGGTTTTCCCTCTAGGGTATCAATAAAAAATATGGAGCTTTTGTCCCAATTAATGAATTGACCAATGGCTCTGATGTAATGATTTAGGAGATCCTTCACCACTTTAGCTTCTCCAACCAAAGCTTCTCCACCAAGGATGGTATCATCCATGAATTGCTGGTGCGTCAAAATATTAGTACCTAAAGAGGGGTTGATGCCTTTCAGGTTCCCCTCCCTTTTAGAAGCAAAAATGAGTCTACCCAAGCACTCAACTAGGATTATGAAGAGAATTAGGGAAAGGGGGTCCCCTTGCCTTAGGTTCCTTGTAGGCTTGAAAAAAGAAGTCGGTGAGCCATTAATCATAATTGCCAAAGAAGGGGTAGAGATAATTTGCTAAAGAATCTTGCAAGTTTGGGCATTGAATCCAAGGGCTTCGAGGACTCTGAGGAGAAACTACCAGTCTACCCAATCATAAGCCTTTGAGAGGTCTAGCTTGAGAAGAAAACCTTCCCTTTTCCCTACTTGTAGGGAGTGAATAAGTTCATGCACCATCATAATGGAGTCCAAAATCTATTTGCCTGGCACGAAGCCCGATTACTACTATGAGATCAGAGAGGGAAGGACTTTGAGAATCCTGGAAGTAATGACCTTCGAGATGATCTTTAATAGAGAGTTGTAGAGACTAATGGGTCTAAAAAGCTCGAAAGAATCCACTCCTGTAGACTTAGGAATCAACACCAGGAAAGTGGCATTGAGCTCTTTAAGTAGATTTTTCGAACAAAAGAATTTTTGCACCACTTTGATCACATCTCCTTTCACCACATCCCAAAATTGATGAAAAAAGAACATAGGGAAGCCATCGGGGCTAGGGGCTTTGTCTCCAGGAAGAGATTCCAAGGCTCTCTTGACTTCTATCATGTTCGGAATAGAACATAAGGATTTATTGTGGCTATCAGTTATAAGTTTTGGTATGTTATTGAGAAGTTTTTCCTGGTATTTCTTAGATAGCTCCTGATCTTTGGAATGTAGGGAAGAAAATTAGGCAATAGATTCTTCTACAATATCCTTGTCCTCCTCCAGGGCATAATCTCCCTTCTTTATGCTACTTATCCTATTAGCGGCTCTGTGTCTCATAGTGGAAAGGTGAAAGAAGTGAGTATTTTGGTCTCCTTCCCTGAGCCATATGGACCTCAATCACTGCTTCTAGAAAGTTTCCTCCTATCTGATGATGTTATGATAGTCTGATAGGATAGATTAAGGTCTTGAAGAGTCTTGTCTTTGAAGGTAAAGATATGACCAAATTCTTCTTTATTCCAAATTTTGAATGTTGAATTTGACATTCCTTAGCTTTTTCACCACTCTAAACATAACAGGGCCCTCAACATCTATGTTCCACCATTCTTTAATTTTTTAAAGCAAATTAGGGTGGGAGGTCTGTATTTTTTCAAATCTAAAGGGGAATTTCATTTTCTTAGCTATCCGATCCACAAAGAGAGAGATAGGGGAGTGATCAAATCCAGCACAACCCAAAGCTGAAAGGTTGAGAGTATAGAGGTTCAACCAATCCGGAAAAATTAGGGCTCAGTCTAACTTGACTTGAATACAATCCTTACCAACATGCCTATTGGACCAGGTGAAGTGATGCAGTCAAGGATGGAGGATCCAATTAAGGACTGTCTGACCTTGTAGTCAAATACCAACACAACAGAAATAGACAACAAGAAACTAGATCTGATGGAAAATAGATGTTTTTATTCATCAAATAACTAATTACATGCAATGTGCCAGGTTGTAAGGCCTTCCTGGTTATGACGAATTACAAAGCAAGAAATAGTTTTACAAGATCATGCAGGATCCAACACACTTCTCCTCAGCTAGCACAGGTCTGCAACACAACAGGACATAGGTAGGCACTCCAAGAAAGATCTAAACCTGTACTCAAACTTTCAAGCAATCTTTTTGCTACCTAAGCTCGCAAGCTGCTAACTCTACTTTTATAGATCCACACATCTACTACTGCCAGCCCCCTAAAAAACTACCCAAACATCTACTTAAATACTAATCCAAGCCACAAGTCGGCTTTACAAACAGTTAAATACCAAAAGCCAGTCGGCTCCCAAATATACAAATATTAAATGCCAAACATCAGTTGGCTCACAAATAACTTCACAAATATTTAATTCACCAAATTGGCCTCCAGATCCACATATGATAATGCAACATGCCAGATCTAGATCCCCACATGTCCAACGGTCAATCCAAAAATTGAGGAACGTGACCTAGATTAAATGCATTAGTTAGCCAAGCTGAATCTCTAAGAACAACCATTGGTAAGCCAAACTATCGAGCGCTAGGAAATACACCGAGCATCGACACCAACTGAGCTCTCCAAGCATTACCAAGCACCAACAATGTTGACCGAGCACCATAGACATTGCCGAGCACCAAAAGTGCCAAGTCTCCTTCAATGACCGAGCTCCCTTCAGTGACCAAGTCATCTAGTGATCGAGCCACTTTAGCAACCGAGCAATAGGCATAAACATCGAGACCTGATCGGTAACTGAGCACCTAGCAACAAACCACCAAGTCACCGAGTGACCATCATCCATCGAGATCCACCAGAACTTCCAACTAAGAATCACCACCAAGACCACTGAGATCCATCGATGAAGCCTAACAAACTTCAACCAAGAATCACCATCAAAGACTAAGAAACACCAATCTTCTATCGACATTACCAGCCAAGTAACCAAACATCGCCAGATATTAACTGAGACTGCTAGAATCTTCAAGCATTGAGCAAGAAGCTAGGATGCCACTGCATCAGACTCCTAGGGTACAAAGAAAAGTGTGTCCCACACTTTCTCACCAAAGGGAACATCTGAAAAACACCAACTTCACTTCATCTTCACCAAAGGTTTCCACTCCATCATAGGAAAGAGAACCAATCTGCAACCTAACCAATCAGCATGTCCAACATCTTGAACAAACCAAGCCTTCAATCCATCACTAAGGATCAAGGAAGAATCCCATCTCAGAATCTCATCACTAGACTTATCACTGTCAACCAGCAAATCAAGTCCACAACCAGGAAACAACATTTGCACCAGCACATCAAATAAAAGAAACTCGGTAACACCAACATCACCGAGGTGTTCAAAGCAGGCAACTCTCCAGCAATCTGATCAAGCACAACTAGATGCTCTGCAATTTTCATGTTAGGCACAATTGATTGAACATGAAAACCAATCTCCTCACCAACCTCAACAAGGTCAGCAACATCGTCGGTAATCATAGGGAACTCAGCAACAAGCACAAGTTGCTTTACAAGTTTCATGTTAGAATCCACCAATTGACCATCAAAACCAAATTCACATACCTCTTCAAACTCCAAACTGTCATAGGAAACCTTGTCAAGATGTCTTCTCTCATGAACTAGTCTATGAACCGGCCAAACAACTTTCCTTCAGATCGGCATACTCCAACTCTTGTAAGCTCTACAAAGATCAACAACACTTTCTCTCACAAGGTTCTTAACTCAATTCTCCACATGGTTCAACAAATCTGCTTCCAAGTGAGAAAACCTCTTAGAAATCACATCACCAAGGTCCAATCCTCTTGGAGACAACTCTGAAGATCTTTGAAAAACTTCCGCAAAAAACCCTAACACTGACCACCTTGTGACAACCTCCAAGCTGTATGCAAGTTAGATTGCAACCTGCCACCTCATATGAACAACTAGGGCATGATTTCACAAGTTCAATGTCACTGATCTGCAACTCAAATTACGCACAATCTCTTTGCCAACAAAATCAACTTCGCAAGATCTGCCTTGCTAGGTCAACCTTCTGCTTCAACAAGATCAACCTGGCTCTGATACCACCTAATGCAATCAAGGATGGAGGATCCAATTAAGGACTGTCTGACCTTGCAGCCAAACACCAACACAACAAAAATACACAACAAGAAACCAGATTTGAAAGAAAACATATATCTTTATTCATCAAATAATTGATTACATACAATGTGTCAGGCTGTAAGGCCTTCCCAATTATGGCCAATTACAAAGCAAGAAGTAGTTCTACAAGACCACATAGGATCCAACACACTTCTCCTCAACTAGCCCAGGTCTGCAACACAATAGGACACTGGTAGGCACTCCAAGAAATATCTAAACGTGTACTCAAACTTCCAAGCAATCTTCTGCTACCTAAGCTTGCAAGATACTAACTCTTCTTTCATAGATCCACACATCTACTATTGCCAGCCCCCTAAACAACTACCCAAACATCTACTTAAATACTAATCCAAGCCACAAGTTAGTTTTACAAACAATTAAATCCCAAAAGCCAATCGGCTCCCAAATATACAAATATTAAATGCCAAACATCAGTCGGCTCACAAATAACTTTACAAACATTTAATTCACCAAATTGGCCTCCAGATCCATATAGGATAATCCAACACAACAGATCTAGATCCCCACACATCCAACGGTCAATCCAAAACTCAAGGAACATGACCCAGATTAAATGCATCAGTCGACCAAGCTGAATCTCCAAGAAAAACCATTGGTAAGACAAACTACCGAGTGCCAGGAAATACATCGAGCATCCACACCAACCAAGCTCTCCATGGATTATCGAGCACCAACAATGTCGATCAAGCACCATAGACATCACTGAGCACTAGAAGTGCCAAGTCTCCTTCAATGACCAAGCTCTGTTCAACAACTGAGTCCTCCAGCGACAAAGCCACTTTAGTGATCAAGCAATAGGCATAAACATCGAGACCTCATTAGTAACTGAGCACCTAGCAATAAACCACCAAGTCACTGAGTGACCATCATCCACTGAGATCCACCAGAAATTACAATTGAGAATCACCACCAAGACCAGTGAGGTCCATCAGTGAAGCCTAACAAACTTCAACCAAGAATCACCAGCAAAGACTGAGAAACACCAATCTTCTACCAAGATTACCAGCCAAGTAACCAAACATTGCCCAGATAGTTATCGAGACTACCAGAATATTCAAGCACCGAGAAAGAAGCCAAGGTGCCATTGCATCATGAAGTCAGCTCCTTGGAGGTCCATATCAAGAAGAGCTTGGTCATTGATGAATTCCATTAATTCTTGCCTACTTTCCATGTGTTAGAATACAGATTTGTCCTTTAGAAAGAAAACTAAATAATGAATCAATATGCCTAAAAAGAAAAAAAAAATGTACTAGCAGTTGGACGAGTTATCATTGATTGATAACGCTCCTCTAAATTAAGAGGTACAACTCCCTCATGAAAAGATATTCTATGAATTAGATGACAGAGCATATCTTTAACTTGAAGATACAAAAGGTTTTTTTACATTCATCCATAAACATGAAATGAATGTGATTACAATAGAAATGAATCAGAGAAAATAAACGAATGATCAACTGATCATCTACTCAGTCTTCCCAAACATAGAGAAATCAAGGAGAAGTTAAATATTTTAATCACTAAGAATAAGTACACCAAAAACCAACTGATTCATGATATATTCATACACTTGATTTGATGACGCTGAACAATACTCAAAAATACAATTGAAATGACCAACTGATCAATTTCAATCGGAGAAAATGATATTCAGACATACAAATCTGATGTATCAATTTCCCCTTATTTCTAAATACTATGCAAAATAACCTACAGATCATTTTACTTCTACAACTTCATTAGAGCTGCTCAGAAAATAAAAAAAATTCCTTTCCCCACTCTTCTTCTTGTTACAAATTAAATCTCTCCCTTACTCTCCTTCCCTGTAGCCGAATGACTCTCGAAAGAAGAACCCAACTTCCTTTTTTTTCTGCATTTTTAAAGCTTGACCATTCTCCTAACATTTCAGTTACTAGCATAACCGATTCTTGGAAAGGCCCTTATTTGTTTTCCCTATGGTTTTACTTCAAACATTAAAATTGGAAGATAATAATAATAATGTTTTCTCGGTTGAGAAAGCCACATGTCAATTAATGAAATTTTTGGATGTTTAAGAATGGTCTACCATTACATATAGATATATCAACAATGTCATGGAGGTTAGTATCAAGTGTAGCTTCTATTTGGGGTCAACACATGGAGTTTAAAATGACACCTGGAAATGACAACTGTGTTCTGAGTAATGTGACATCCTTATGCCTTTGCTCTCTATGTTTATGATTGCATTTCATCTTGTTATTACATGAGTACCTTCACCCATTGAATGAAAAATAAGTGTATTCATTCTTGGACAAGAGGCACATAGTGGTGATGACTAAGTAGAGATCTCCCCACTCTCTCAACAATAGCCAAGTCTTAAGTCATGGCTATGCTCATGATAATTCGGTAATGGTCATTCTTTATTCTATGATGGCTCCATCCCATTGCCAAAATTATTTTCACTAGTTGGCTAGTGAATAGTACAAAGAACTGTACACCCTCATGTATATACTATTTTCCACATCACACGCTTTACAATGGCATCAACACGAGCATCTAGACCTTAGGTGGGCTCATCATGAATATGATTGAAGGATTGGCAACAAGCTCAACTGCAATTGTCAATCTTTTCCATTTCTCTGTAGATAAACCACATCTCTTAGAAAATGAAGTCTTTTCTCTCTCACTTCCTTCTTTTGCATTGCCATAGGGATGTCAACAAAGTAATGGGCATTTTGAAACGTCACTACTGAAGACTAGAAATTTAATATCCTCCCATGCTTCGTATCCATGGAAATATCAAAACAAATTTTCAATATATCAAGTGCTCTTGTCATATGCTGCACATTCAATTCATCTATTTGAAGTCAAGCCTTGAGACTAAAATCTCAAATATTCTCAACACTCCTCCCAACTTTACATAGGTATTGTCCCCTGTACATATGACTTGAGCTCATGTGGCAAGGAAATTATAAGGCCTTAAGCTCCTTCAATGCCAGTTGACTATGAAGAAAATTTCACATACGCCCCTTAAATGTATGTCATAGACCTTTTACTTTGTCACGAAATTTGATTGATTCACAAAAGAGCTACTCCACTATGTGTGAGCCCCATTTCATTATAGCATTCTGTCAAACATGTTGCCATCATACAAATTCTTCTCCATTCGAGCTTCATCATGAATCATTCCTTATCTTTTTGATAGAGCATGAAGTTGAATCAACATTTTGCATGGAGTGGGATATGAGCCTAAACCTTCCATGTATGCCTTGCATATGGAAACTGACCTTTGACCAGCGAGCTATATATATTTCCATTTTAGCATCATCAAGAGATTCTCAGCTGACGGTGATGTGGCTTTATGACTGGAAATTTAAGCTGTTGGAATCAATTTTGAATCCCGTGCTTTTGATTAGTTAAATATCTTTGAAAACCAAGCTCTTTACAAGTTAACTTAAATTCTTACATACACACAATTAAAAGTTTCAATTCCCTAATGGCTCAAATCAATAGTCAATGGATATGTACTTCTGAAGAGATGGAGTCTGAGCTTTTCTCAAGAATGAATCAATTCTAACCCACAAAAGAGAGAAAAGAGAGGCGAGCAATATTGACCAAAGTATGACAATGGTAGGAGTCCTCTTCTATTTTCCCATGAGACCTTCTAGGAAGGGGTATAAATGAAAGATCACCCATGTTGCAAAGAAGATATTTCCAAATAGAGGTCCCCGTGACTGATACCCATTGATGAGGGCATTGGAGAATCCTGCTACAACACCTACAAGATTTATTATTAATAGAGTTGTTGAAGGGATGAGTAGTTTTGTCCATTTGAAAAGACAGAGGTCTCCAAATTTAGTGTCCTCTGAACCCTTTACAGTAACTGTGAAATTGGTATAAATTCCTACTAATACCTTAAGCAGAGCTTGGAACACACCAAATAAATGAGTAGAAGCACTTCCTATCACCCAGAACTGTTCAGTCCACCAACATTCTTCAATGCTTACTCCACTCCATCTCATCTCCAGGACACCCATGACAATGATAGAGATGAAAAGACCCAAGAACAACATTCCCGCAAAAAAAACTTGCAAAAGTTCATACCATCTGGTTCATGATTTCAAATTTTGCAATGACAAGACTTTGGCAGTCCATTTGGAAAAATAGGATAGTGGTTGTGAAGTCTTTTTTTACACTTCCTTGCACATTTGACTGGGGTTTATAGAACTTTTGATGATGGGATCTTATATACTATCTTAGCATCTCCCCTTGAATAGCTTGAACTCAGAGACCAATTCATGGAGGCGGGAGGGGCTCATCATCTTTATCTATTTTGATGCAAATCTCTAATTTTAAATGAAGAATAGCCACATAAAATGGTACTATATCCATTCTATTGACATCTTTGCCAAATAATTTGAATGCTCTCTGCATACAAACCCGAGCATGAATTAATGAACTACTAGCTTAATTCATCACATGGATCTTAAAGAATTTAATAGATTAATTAAGTCATATAAACTTTGACTGATTGAACCTTGCCTTATCATGCAGTGAGCTTGATAGCTTAGCAAATGTATCATCTAACTTGTGTTAAAGCTTAAGATTCACCAAGGAATGAGCAACCTGATTTGATACATTGTGAACATTTGAAATTGAATCATTCACTTGTAACCTTTAGTCTGAATCTATATTCTGAACCCTGAATCTAGATTTTGAGACTGCTCTTGAATTTCCAAACTGAGGAAGCTTGAACTTGCATGTCATAATTTTGATCTTGAACCTTTGGACTTTGAGTCTTGAACTAACATCTTGCACTTTTGAACTTTGCAAACTACATTTCAAACCTTGAACTTTGAGGTTCTAAGTTCAAGTTCAACACATCCTTGAACGCTGGCGTTTCATAAATTGCACTTAACCAAAGCATTATTGGCAATAAAACCCACAATAAACCAAAAAAATTTATGAAAACATTACATGGGACTTGATTTCAAATGTTTAAAACTTGGATGCTAAAAGCAAGCTAACAACTGGCTCTGACTGGGGAAATGGACCATGAGGGACATAAAGAATCCAACAATATTTGGTGTAGGACTAGTGTCTATCCGATGGGCAACAGAGTCAAGGTAAAAAAGAGAACATGGAGCTACTTGCAGAGAAAGTGGAAGAGAGAAAGGGAACCCCAAAACAAAGCTCCTAACTAAAACAAGCCGAAAACAAGAAAACTAAACACCTAAACTAACCAGCACAACAAAAAATTATTTACAAAAGACAGGGATATCAGCCCATACCTCGAAAGATGCCTCTTGCTACTCATGTGAAACCGTTGATTGGCTATGAGAAATATCTGCCAATGCAGAAGAGTGGTCGATACATGAGATGTACCGCTCCAAACAAACATCTAGTGACTACTGCAAAAAGAACTTCAACTATAATATGCCACAAAAACTTTAAGGGCATGTCAGATCCATAAAGCCAATTCACATCATAAAATTCAGGCCACACTATCTTGGCATAATTTTGAGTGAGGCACTTTGTATCACTAACAGCTGGACCCTTCTCCTGAGAAAAATAGATCAAACTGATGATGAAGGAAACATTGGGAAAGTATGCTGTAAGAACACTCAAGTCAAAGCCTAGAGTTAGACTTGTTGAAAGTTCCCCTTTTGTAAGTCCATCAGCAACTTTATTTTTAAAATAGAATGCCTCCAATATTTGGGGCTGAGATCATTATTCTTGAGTTAGCATAAAATCAAATGAGAAGGCCTCATATTCTATCTCCTCATCAAATGCACAAACTTTAAATTATGACTCACCAATCTGAATATCATGATCAAATTTGGATCCAACAAAGTAGGTATTAATTGGATCTTTATGCTTAGAAACAATAGGTATTAAAACTAAGTTGTTTTTTTCTTCAACCATACTCTTATGGTCTTCATTGTGTACCTCGGTATCGGCTGCCTCAATCAACCGTGGATGATTTCTTGAGGGAACTTCTAGTTGGCTATTATGCTTCGGATTAACTATTTCTTCCTTGCTTTGCTGGTGTATGATCATGCTGCCAGAGTCTTCAAGACAACCTTCTTCCTGCTCTTGCCTATCATATTGATCATAAGGGATGAAGAGGGGATTATCCTAAACTACAAAACCTTCAATAAACTCAGCAGGTGAGTATAATGCTTTCACGCTGCCCCAAACAATCTCACCATCATCTTTTCCCAATTGGTTCTCTATTGATACAATGTTAACTATATTATTGCCTTGGCATTCAGAAGAAAAATCAGAATTCAAAAATTCTTCTTGCATGTCACAAGCTAAACTATCTTTATGGTATATAGTTAAAGGAAATAATTTTTGAAAACTACTTTCAATGACTATAGGGTCAAACTTAAAAGGAAAAACCTCTTCATGCTGAATGTGATTAAAATCTCCATTAAGTGAAAATAAAGGTTGGGAACCATAAGTCTTTCTCTCTTTATCATCACTTACCAACAATCCTTCTATGGCATGAGGCTCTTCTTGAAAATGTAGCTCCTCTTGTTGACTTTTCTTTGATTTCTGATCGGAAATCCAAGGTTATGATGATTTTACCATAGGTGACGAAAAATATTGATCCTCAGAGACCAAAAGATTGGAGAATAAGGGTTCTTTAATCTCATATTTTCTTTAGATATCTTTGTAGCAGCAGGGACTCCTTGATCAGAATTCTTGAGATTATTATATCTTTTATGCACACATTCCAGCAATATGGCAGATCAATGATCCTCAAAAGGATTCAGTTTGTTCTCTTCGGCCTCGCAAATGCTCCCTTTGAAGGCATTCCAAAGATACTGGAGCATCTCATCTCTCTTTGAATTAATTTCATCAGCAGTAGGCTTCTTTTGAGGCTGTTCTCTTGAGTTGATTTCTTGTTCACTCATAACTGAGTAATTGCAAGAGATATAACTCGATGAAACCACTGGAGCTTCTTCCTCCACAACCTCCAGTTCTTTTTCGAGTTGCTACACTTTTCTCTTTCATGCCTCCAAATCTTTGAGCTTGTGAAATCTATGACACAAACTCATCCATAGCAACGCAGAGGTGTGGTCATCTTCAAGGCTTATCTTCAACTTCGCAGCCTTTGAAATACTTTGTTTATAATGTTCCTAGAAAACTTGTAGAACCTTATCATTCATCCAAAGAATCTCTGGGATGGTGGGCCCTAGTCTTTTTCCCATTCTTACAAATCTTTGGGATTTGCATTAAGAATCAGTAGAGTCAACACTTTATGAGAGTCACCAATCTTCTACACATGGAGATATACATAAAACTGAGGAAACAATTATTCGATATTGGTCTTCATTTCTGACCCCCAGCAGAGTTGCCAAAAATCTATTAGTATACAGATTTGTCCTTCAGAAAGAAAAGTAAATAACAATTCAATATGCATGAAAATAAGAACAAAATGTACTAATAGTTGGATGAGTTATCATTAATTGATAACCCTTCTTTGAATTAAGAGGTACAACTCCCTCATGAAAAGATATTCTATGAATTAGATGACAGAGCGTATCTTTAACTTGAAGATACAAAAGGCTTTTTGACATTCATCCATAAACATGAAATGAATGTGATTACAATAGAAATGATTCAGAGAAAATAAATAAATGATGAACTGATCATCTACTCAGTCTTCCCAAACATAGAGAAATCAAGGAGAAGTTAAATATTTTAATCACTAAGCATAAGTACACCAAAAACTAGTTGATTCATGATATATTCATACACTTGATTTGATGATGTAGAATAATACTCAAAAATACAATTGAAATGACCAATTGATCAATTTCAATCGGAGAAAATGATATTCAGACACACAGATCTGATGTATCAATTTCCCCTTATTTCTAAATACCAAGCAAAATAACCTACAGATCATTTTACTTCTACATATTCATTAAAGCTGCTTAGAAAATAAAACAAATTCCTTTCCCCACTCTTCTCCCTGTTACAAATTAAATCCCTCCCTTACTCTCCTTCCTTGTAGCCGATTGACTCCCGAAAGAAGAACCTGGCTTCCTTGTTTTTCTGCATTTTTAAAGCTTGATCATTCTCATAACATTTCAATTACTAGCATAACTGATTCTTGGGAAGGCCCTTATTTGTTTTCCCTATGGTTTTACTTCAAACATTAAAATTGAAAGATAATAATAATAATGTTTTCTCGGTTGAGAAAGCCACATGTCAATTAATGAAATTTTTGAATGTTTAGGAATGGGCTACCATTACATATAGATATATCAACAACGTCATGGAGGTCGGTATCAATTGCGGATTCTATTTGGGGTCACCACATGGAGTTTAAAATGACACCTAGAAATGACAACTGTGTTCTGAGTAAAGTGGCATCGTTATGCCTTTGGTCTTTGTATTTTTTACTGCATTTCATCCTGTTATTACACGAGTACCTTCACCCATTGAATTTAAAATAAGTGTATTCATTCTTGGACAAGTGGCATGTGGTGGTGATGACTAAGCAGTGATCTTCCCCATCTCTCAACAATAGCCAAGTCTTAAGTCATGACTATGCTCATTGTCTTCTGGTAATGGTCGTTCTTTATGCCACAATGGCTCCATCCCATTGCCAAAATTCTTTTCACTGGTTGGCTAGCAAATAGTGCAAAAAATTGAATGCCCTCATGTATCTACTATTTTCCACACTGCACGCATTACAATGGCATCAACATGAGCATCTAAACCTGAGGTGGGCTCATCCATGAATATGATTGAAGGATTGGAAACAAGCTCAACTACAATTGTTAATCTTTTTCGTTGCTCTATAGATAAAATACATCTCTTAGCAAACGAAGTCTTTTCTCAATCACTTCCTCCTTTTGCATTGCTACAGGCATGTCAACAAAGTAATGAGCATTTCGAAATGTGACTACTGAAGGCTGGAAATTTAATATCCTCACATGCTTCATATCCATGGAAATAGTAGAACAACTTTTCAATATATCAACTGCTCTTGTCATATGCTACAAATTCAATTCATCTGTTTGAAGTCGAGCCTTGAGACTGCAATCTCAAACATTTTCAACACTCCTCCCAAATTTACATAGGTATTGTCCCTTTTACATATGACTTGAGCTCACATGGAAAGGAAATTATAAGGTTTGTTTATCCCTGGCGGATAATTCCATCTTAATGCCGAAATCTCCTTCAATGCCAATTGACCATAAACTATGAAGAAAACTTCACATACGCCCCTTAAATGTATGTCGTAGACCTTTTACTTCATCATGACATTTGATTGATTCATGGAAGAGCTGCTCCACTATGTGTGAGCCCTATTTCATAATAACATTTTTTCAAACATGTCACCGTCGTGCATATTCTTCTCCATTCGAGCTTCATCATGAATACTTCCTTATCTTTTTGAAAGATCATGAAGCTGAATCAACATTTTTCATGAAGTGGGATACGAGCCTAAACCTTTTATGTATGCCTTGCATATGGAAACTAACCTTTGACTAGTGAGCTATTTATGTTTCCATTCCGGCATCATCAACGGATTCTCAGCTCTTGGTGATGTGGCTTTATGACTGGAAATTTAAGCTGTTGGAATCGATTTTGAATCCTATTCTTTTGAGTAGTTAAATATCTTTAAATACTAAGCTCTTGACAAATGAACATAAATTATTACATACACACAATTGAAAGCTTCGATTCCCTAATGGCTCTACTCAACAGTCAATGGATATGCACTTTTGAAGAGAGGGAGTTTGAGCTTTTCTCAAGAATTAATCAATTATGACCCACAAAAGAGAGAAAATAGAGGTGAGCAATATTGACCAAAGTATGACAATGGTAGGAGTCCTATTCTATTTTCCCATGAGACCTTTTAGGAAGGGGTATAAATGAAATATCACCCATGTTGCAAACAAGAGCTTTCCAAATAGAGGTCCCCATGATTGATACCCATTGTTGAGGGCATTGGAGAATCTTGCTACAACACCTACAAGATTTATTACCAATAGAGTTGTTGGAGGGATGAGCAGTGTTGTCCATTTGAAAAGATAGAGTTCTCCAAATTCAGTGTCCTCTGAACCCTTTGTAGTAACTGTGAAATTGGTAGAAATGCCTACTAATACCTTAAGAAGAGCTTGGAACACAACAAATAAATGAGCAGAAGCACCTCCTATCACCTAGAACTGCTCGTTCCTCCAACATTATTCAATGCTTACTCCCTTGCATCTCATCTCCAGGAGACCAATGACAATGATGGAGAGGAAAAGACCCAAGAACAACATGCCCGCAAAAAAAACTTGCAAAAGTTCATGCCATCTGGTTCATGATTTCAAATTTTGCAATGACAAGAATTTGGTAGTCCATCTGGGTAAATAGGATACTTGTTGTGAAGTCATGTTTTACACTTCCTTGCACCTTTGAATGGGGTTTATAAAAATTTTGATGATGGGCCCTTATATACTATCTTAGCATCTCCCATTGAATAGCTTGAACTCATAGACCAATTCATGAGGGCGATAGGGGCTCATGGTCTTTATCTGTTTTGATTGTAATCTCTAATTTTAAATGAAGAATAGCCACATAAAATGGTACTATATCCATTCTATTGATATCTTTGCCAAACAATTTGAATGATCTCTACATACGGACCCGAGCATGAATTAATGAACTACTAGCTTATTTCATCATAGGGATCTTAAAGAATTTAATAGATTAATCAAGTCATATAAAATTTTACTGATTGAACCTTGCCTTATCATGCAGTGAGCTTGATAGCTTAGCAAATGAATCAGCTGACTTGTGTTAAAGCTTAAGATTCACCAAGGAATTAGTAACCTGATTTGATACATTGTGAACATTTGAAATTGAATCATTCACTTGCAACCTTCAGTCTGAATCTATATTTTGAACCTTGAATCTAGATTTTGAGACTGCTCTTGAATTTCCAAACTGAGGAACCTTGAACTTGCATGTCATAATTTTGATCTTGAACCTTTGGACTTTGAGTCTTGAACTATCATCTTGCACTTTTGAACTTTGCAAACTATATTTCAAACCTTAAAATTTGAACTTTGAGGTTCTAAGTTAAAGTTCAACACATCCTTGAACATTGGCCTTTTATAAATTGCACTTAACCAAAGCATTATTAGCAATAAAACCCACGATAAACTGAAAAAAATTATGAAAACCTTACATGAGAGAGTATTTCAAAAGTTTAAAACTTGGATGCTAAAAGTAGGCTAACATCTTGTCAAGGGGAATCCTTCCCTATTTTTCCCCTTCTTTTAGGGGAGTATTGAAATCCCCCATGATAATTCCCTTAGGCAGATTAAAGAAAGCCAGGGTCGTTCAAATCTTATTCCAGAAGACCTTTCTATCTTTTTTGGAGTTAGGAGCATAAATGTTGAATATAAACCAACTTTCATTATCTTTAGTTTGAGTACATTGCATAAGAATAAGGTTACCTCCTTCGTAGATGACTTCAGCTCTGAGGTGGTTTGGATTCCACAAAGTCATGAGACTGCTAGAGGCACCATTCGAGCAGGTAGCTTTGTTTTCCATGGATTTACAAAATCTGAGGCACTCAAGCTTGTCCTTTTGCATCTTCATTTCCTGGATTAAGAAAATATTAGATTTGTGATCCCTTATCATGTTTCTAATAACATCTTTCTTGTGTGAGCTATTTAGCCCATGTATGTTCCACAAGATGACTTTCATTTCTTATTGGGCATGCAGGCTGCATGGATGGTCATCTGAGTCCCATCTGCAATGTTCTTGCTGGCTTCTTCTTGCCTAATCTGGCTGGCCCTCTTCTTTCCTAAGGTTTTTAGTTTGAGTCCTACTTCTACTTTGTTTTTGCTTCTGGTAGCTGTTGGGGAGATAGGAAAAGGGTCTCAGCTGTTGGATTTCCTCATATAATGGATAGTGGTCCAACCCTCCTTCTCTTCTTTGTACTTGGCAAAGAGCTCTTCCATTTTGGTGAATTGGTTTGGGGAAGCAGTGACCATAAGATCTTCCATCTGTTGGTACTTCCTTGAGTCCTACAATATAGGGCAAGATTAGGAATCTTGAAAGGGCGTGCCTCTCACCAAGCTCTATATTAGGCTGGAAAGGCCTTCTTTAGGGGTGGAGTCCTGGGACAACAGTCTTGTTTTCCTCCGAGGTATCTTGCTGGAAAGCAATTTCCAGTTCAATACCCATCAAAAGGGGGGTTTTCACCACATGTTTCTTTGGTTTCAGGCTATTGATTAGGCCACACCTCCTGTGTTGTGGTTTCCTTCTCAGCCTTGGTTTTATGGTCTGCAAGCAGCTGATTGGGTCGCTCGTCATCTGTCGTGGCTTCCTTCTCAGCCCTGATATCCTGGTCTTCAGGGACAGTCTCAAATTGTTCTTTTTTCTTCTAAACTCTTTGATTTTTGGCCTTAGTGCCCTTCTAAAGGATTGTTATCTCTCTTGTTGTCTCTCCCTGTTCTAGGCTATTTTTTCTTCCATTAGCATTCTTTTTTTGAGCCAGTTTAGCTTTCCTTTCTTTGTCCTTACTCAGCAAAATAGGAAAAGAACTAGCTCTGTGTCCTGCTTTCTTACAATGGAAGCAAGCAAAGGGGATGCTTTCATAGTCTAGTTTCTACACTCATTTACCTAGTTTTAATCGGATCTCTATGATTTCCAACGTGTCCTGGCCTTCTTCCACTCCTATGTAGATTGTGGCATAGGTGAGGCGTCTCCTAGCCATAGTCACTGGTTCTATGGAGAGAAGAGTACCAAAGTATTTGACTATCCCATTGAAAACATCTTCATACCAAAACTCTAATGGGAGCTCAGGCAATCTTACCTAGACTGGGGCCTGGACAAAGAAGGAATCATTTAGATCCATTTTGGGGGTCCATTTTTTCCAATGCTAGAGTGGCCTTTCCTATGGCCCAAATACTAGCACAAAGGATTTTGTCTAGATCTTCTTTATTGGAGAACTCAAAAGACAAAAAACCCTTCGCCATGGTTGTGACCTAGACTTGACCCTTTAAATCCCATGTCTTTTTAGCAAAGATCCTAATAATGTCTATGTTAGGTCTTGATCCAACAAACTTGCCAAAAAGAGTGTGAACCATGGTAGCTATGTTGTGATCTATTAGTTTGTTAGGAATCTCTATTGTGTATTTGCCTTTTTCCTTGTCTGAAAGGTCCTTAATAGTTGGGAAAGAGGACTTGCTTGAGGGCTTGATCCCGAAGAGGGTTGACCACCGACGGTTGATGTTGCCATCCTGGTCACATGCCTAGGTCTTCGTAGATGTTGCGGGTGTTGGAGGAATGCCTAGATTCTCTTCCCTTGCCCCATCCCCTTTTCCAAGGTCTTTTCCTTTTCACGTGCGACCCCATCCTTTTCCTCTGGATCAATAGAGTCCTTCTTTGCAAGGAAGACATCAAAGTAGGCTACACCTGAGGATCCCCCAGCTTGCACACCAAGATTCCTGCTCACCTTCAAATTAAAAATACCTCCCGCTCCTGCTCTCGCTCCTCCTCACTCACTCGACATTGTGCGCCCAAATGTATACTTAAGTATACAAAGTTATTGAATGTCAATATCAACAATTGTCAGTATCCACAGTTGTATTTAATGCTATAATTAATTTTAATTTCCAAAATCTAATGTATGATCATAAATTGAAATAAAAAAATATTTGTGTCAATCCTCTTAGAAAATTGATGATTAATAGATCAATAAGAAAAATACAGATTTTCCCTTCAAGTAAACATATAAAATTGTATAAGGTGTGGCAAAATCTCTTGTGAAAAATATATTGGAACTTTAGGAATAAAATCCTTAATTTAAATTTATTTTTGGTAGAATATTCTTAGAGAATAGCATAAGGTCAAATACAAGAAAGCAAGCTCAAAAAATGAGAGATGGGAAAAAAAACTTTTACATGAGCTTCACAAATTGTACTTGTTGAAATGTATGGCAAGACAGTCTACAGTCATGCACATACTATGAGTGGCTAATACACTTAACGTAGGGGCATTCTGTAAATCAAAACACATTTTGAGTTGGAATACTATATAAAGAAGGCTTATAGAAGTAAAAATAATATTGATGGTAGTAGAAAGAAGGCTTCTAGCTCCAATATTTTACCATCCTAATTTCGTTATAGATGGTTTATGTTCTGGTGGAAATGGTGGTATGTTGTCTAAAATGATAAATTGTGTTGGTATTGGGTAGGTCGTTGTATTTGGTTATAGGATTTAATAATCAAATAAAAATAGGCCTCACAAAAAATTGTCAATCAAATCACAACCACCATCGATTAAGGTAAAATATTTAATCAAACCAAAAGCAATGTACTGACAAACACAAGATGCTACACCCAAACAAAGGATAAAAACCATAAATATATGTCCTTGAGCCACATAAAAAAGAACTATTATCTATTGGTCATAAAACAACCAACTTTCATTCAATTTTTTGATTCAGCTCTAGATTGAAATTGTATATGAAACCACTAGAATAGCTGGTATACTAACATACTATTTTACACAAGACTTATATGATGGACTTTGGCTAAAGCATTTTCCAACAAGGTATAACCTTTGTCCATAGTTTCCCTCCTCACTTAAAGAGGGAATGTACACTTTCTTGTAAATTTTATAAAAATGAGAGGAACTAAATCCATTGAAAGAGCTTGATCAAATCTATTACCTTTTCCTAGGTATCCTTGAACTAGGAAAAAATGTTTAATGATTTTTCGTCAAAAATCTGTGACAGTTAATTGTAAAATAATACGTAATCTCATTCAGCTTATGAAACATTTCATACTTTCTATAATAGTTATCAATAAAGAATGGAGGACACAAAGCTTACCAAGCAGTCAACCATTTGAAGGTTCAAACTTTTAAATACTTTGAAGAAAGAAAATATTTTTTGAAATCACATGAATTCATATTATAATACTTTCAGTAAGTTAAGGTATTCAATAGAAATTAAACATTTATGCTAGAAAGTAGGACAATGGATAGAAAAGAAACAAGGATTGTAATGAATAGAGACAGTGACCATATGTTGGGTAGTGACCTTCCCAGACAAGAATTCAAGTTGTCCAATACGCATAAAACAGAAGCTAATGGTAATTTGAGAAGATATGAAAATTTTGCATGGGCCTCTAATGAGACCTCAACAATCATCAGCAAAAGTGCCGCACAATCACTCTCTTATAGGTTTGGATGCAACTTTAAAAGTCCAATTATGCCTGATCTCTCACCTTAGAACCGTAGGCAAGGATGATGATCTCGTGTGGAAGATGCATTTCATTGATAGTGAGGCATAATATGCCTAAGTGGAACAAACAAAGAGAGGTTTTTTGGATCAGGTACAAAGCCTAGATAATTAACCTAAACCTATTCAAAACTAATGCAATTAGTGATTTATTTGAACTGCTATGCAATGAAGCAAAATCTCTCGAATTGGCTTGAAACTATTCAAATAAAGGATGCTCTAGAAAGATCACCATAACAATGCAAATCCCTACAAATAACTTAAAACTATTGTAAAACAATTTAGTGAATGAATTTAATTGCAAGCACTCCATTACAATGGAAAATTTCTACAATTAACCTAAATTGATTCTAAAAAATACAAGGAAAGATTTATATACATACATCAAGGAAGTATCCAACGGTAGTGAAAATGGCTGCTCATTTACTGGATATAAGCATGTAATCACAGTCATTTGCTTGTACCAATCTTCTACTACTTGCACCATGGCCTGAAGGATATCAAAAAAATTTAGTTTCTTCTTTGTTGACCCTGATTTAACAGAAATATATAGAAGATGTAGTCAGCTGTCAATAATTGCAATCTCGGGTTTGACAGATATATATAGAGGATATCTTCTACCTTAACAATTTCAAACCCTAAGTCTGCAAGGGGATCTGAGATAGTACATAACTCCCTATTTCGTCAGCATTGGCCACGTTTAGAAGCATGCAAAATGTTGAACCATAGTAAGGCATGCAGAGTGTTTACGAATGCCATCTGGTGCTTGAAAAACCACTATTCAATAATAACCCTGCAACTTCCTGACAAAAGATATTGTTTCTTGTGTGTCCTCTTACATAGAAATTTGCAAACCCTCTGATTTGGCCAATGGAAATTTGCCAGCATCCATTTTGCACAAGCAATTGTTAAAGCTCGTTCATTTCCTGCTCACAAACATTGAAGGAAAATTTAACATTAAGAAAATGAGTCGATGTTATTGGATACGGAGGAAACGTTTAATCATTGCTTAACATTTAGCCCTCTGCAATAGTTCTTTGCCATGGCAGGAACTAATAAGACTATATTATATTGAAATCCTTATCTAAGATTACATTCAAAAGATCATTGCGTTATTTACATTTCTCTTTGCATATCTTCCAATTCTTTTCAATAGTAGTGAAGTAATCTACATGTTCTTAGCCATCATTAAGAAAATATGCATCTTACCTCTCTCTTGATAATAACACTACTATTGCCTCTACAACAATCTACATTTTGCAAAGTCAAATTAAATTACTAATCAAAATTGATTTCTAGAATATTATATGTTCAAAATTGATATCTACTATAGAATATTGAACTTATTCTTATTCAAACTTAACTCTTATATTTTTTTTAAAATTGTATATTATATAATTTAAACTCTAATGCAAAACCATTTCATCTCTATTTTACAAATTGTAAAATTCATTTCATAATATAAATTTTTATATCACTTATTAACCATAACATGTTCCAAAGCAAGGCATCATACATAGGGTAATAATTTACAATACATAATTGATAACTTCTATGTTAAAAAACATTGTTCTTATCAAATTCTTATTCTATAATATGAACATTATAAATCAACTGAAATAGAACAATAGTACAATATACAAATGGCCAATATATTTTGTCATTTACATATCAACTTGTTTAAACTACTCATAAAACAATATTATAATGGCCATTTTATTGCCTCCTATACACATAAACTTTGTTTAGGCAAGTGTTTTAAGCATCAATGGCAAACCATGTTTGGGTTGGCGATTGAATGAGATGCTAATGGGTTCATCGGGCTCCATCAAATCCCAATCATATCTCAACACAAAATAGTAGAGAAATATTTCCATTTCTATCTTTGCAAACTCATTTCCAGGACATATTCGATTTCCCTGTCCGAATGGGATGTTGGAAAATGGCTCATGCCGCTCATTGAAACGATCTGGAGAAAACATTTTTGGACTATCAAAATACTCCTCCTTGTTGCTGGTTTGTCTGATAGAGTAATGAACCTGCAAGTCACAAATAATAAAATTCAAAGTTTATAGAGTTATTACTTCTTTTACGAATAAAATAAATAAATACACACCTTCCACCCCTTTGGAATTGTATAATCGCCATAGACAACGTCCATTTTCGCTTGCTTGAACCCTCCAGCTACAGGGGGCGCAATACGCAATCCTTCTGATATGACATTTTTCAAATAGTCTACACCTTTAATCTCGTTCCATGTAAGAGGCTCTCCAACTTTCTTGCTATCTCTGAGCTTTTCACAATCTGGATTGCCTCAATATAATATAGAATATTAGGTTATGAATACAAGATTTTATATTGGTGAAATCTTAAATAATCTATAATTTTATTTCATGTTAATGCGATCAGATTTTGACAATCTATTCAAAAATTTATTTGTCATAATAAGATTTTGTGAAAATTAACTATTGCAATCATGGATTGTTAATTTCCAATTATTTAACTGTCTAAAACTACTTCACAAAAAATAAATGCGGAACATGATGACACAATATTTTCCACAAAATTATCAGTAGAAAAACCCCTAAGAGAAAACCAATTCTGCAAATGGAAAATATATTAATCTTCAACAATATAAGAGTTACAAAAGATTCCTTGGCAGAACTCTGACAAACTCCTAATATCTCCCGTTGATATCGCCACTGCTATCCAATGCTATCACTTAAAAAGGCTCTCAACAACCAAAACTGAATTGGTTGTCGACAACTACCAATTAAATAAATATTTATTAACCTAAGCATTCTTGGGAAAACAAATATCAATTAATTAGGACAAATGGAGAGTTTTCTAGCTAAATTTCTTGGTACAGATCTAAGCATATTTCTTATGAAAAGAGCTTATTAAGAACATTTCAACTTTACCAATTTCATCAAAATACCAAAAAGACACCAACATTTATATTTTTAAATTAAATTGTATATAAAATTCCTATCATGATGATCCAAAATCTCACGCTTCATTCCATCATCAAAATGAAAAAAATCATAAGCAGATATATGGAGTACAAGTACCTTTGCGAAGGCGTTGTAAGACGTGTGGGCAGAGAGAGAGGTGCTCCAGAATCGTGGCCAAAGCGGAGGCAGTAGTATCATAACCTCCAGTGAAAAAACCCATTAAGTTATCTACAATCTCCTCGTCGCTCAAGCAAGACTCACTCTCCCCCGCCTTTTGGGCCCTCAACACCATGCCCAGAAAGTTTTCTTCATCTTCTCCACATTTTTTCAAGGAAGTTTTACGCAGCTTGATCTGCTGAGAAATTTGAGCGACAATGGCGGCGCGAGCGCGCTTAGCCTTGCCGAAGGCCGTCCAGGGCAGATTGAGAGGATGAGAAAGAAGCCCCGCGTTGAAATCATTGAAGTGGCTTCTAAAGCTCTCCAACTCTTCTTCCCCAGCCTTTAACCCCATAAAATACTCCGCCGCCACACACAACGCCATTTCCCTCAATTTGCCATGGGCGTGGATGACGTGGCCAGGGCTCCAATCAGAGTCCAGATGGTGCAGCACAAGCCTTTCAAACCTCCCAACTGATTTCTTCAGAGTTTCCATCCCCAACATAGTGTGTATAATCCGGCGCATCCTTTTGTGGTCGGCGCCCTGGGAAGAAACCATGGCGTGCTCTCCGATCAGAACTCTGATAGATTTGGGCCAGCTGTTTCTGAACAGCTTGTTTTCGTTGATTAGGACGAACTTGTTGGCCTCCGCGCCCAACATGACCACAGTAGGGCTGCCCAGAATATGGGTAGTGAAAATGCCCCCGTGCTTAGCGTATCGCGTATCATACCACACGTCCAGATCGAGCAGGTTACGCCATGAGCTCAGATAGCCGAGGGACTCTCCCAAATAAGGGATTCCAATCCTTCCAGGAGGTAAGGGAGGCATATTTCTTGTAGCTTTCAGTCTTATGGCCGGCCAGAGAATTGGGGCATAGAACATGGCAGATGCATATGCTATGCCAACAACGACACAGGCAACTGACGTTGCAGCTGCTCCCATGGAGATCCAGTTGCCATCGTATGGAATCCATAGCAAAGACATCTTCCAAAACAATATCCTAGATTTAACTTGGGAATATGAGAAATATTGAACTTCAGTTCATAATAATTTACAGACTACAAGAGTGTTTATATAGCTCATTGGGGTTTCTCGTCAAGTGCAGCCGCCTCGATCACTAAAAGGGTAGATGAGTGGAGGCCATGCAATGAATAATAAAATGATGCGTGTTGAAACATAACTCCAAATACTATTTCTAATTTCGTCCCATATGGGTCATTGCTTTTCCCTTGCCGAATAAGGAAGAATGGAAATGACGTTTTCGTCCTTTCCTTGTGGATAGATTAAAAGCACAGCTTTCGTGATTACGGAATTGAAAAAACTTTAAGCCAATCTTGTTATTGGAATTGAATTAAAAGAATTTCAATGATATTCATCATATGGGATCACATTTATGAGGTCATTTTAAAGTTCTTTTCAATGTCACTTTTGTGGTTATAAATCTTTATCAAGAAATTAGTAGTTTTATAAAGTCTTAGTTTTTTTTGTAAATATTTGTTTGGACAATCCTTCTTCAAGTTGCTTTCATATTGGAGAGGAACATCTTGGAAGTGGCATATTGAGAAATATTTTATTTACACTATACCTTTGACATATACCTTTGATGTCAAAGATACACTTTTTTTTTAATCAAATTTCTTTAGAATCCATCAATCTATCTGCCTCACACTTAAGATAATGATATCTAAGTTTTATCTATTGTGAGTTGTCTATTGACAATATGAATGATCAACAATACATACAACAAATCATTAGTAAAATACTATATATGCCAAATTATGATTAGAAAGATATATATTAAAAAAACATAAATAAAATAAATGTTAATATACATAATTTTTAATAGTTGTACATTAATCTAGATATAGAAATAAATAAAAGATTAATCTCAAATATTATAATTTTTATTTGAACAATGCAAAGTTAAAAGGAGACAATGTGGAAGAAGAAATTTCACAATAGTGAAAGATTTTCATGGTTTCTATAGATAAAGAATCAATACTTATTTACTTTAACAAATAAATAGAACATTGTAGAATTAACCTTGTATAATTGAAAATGGTTAACTATAATGTGAAAAATATTTAAAAATCAACATATATTTAAAAAGTAAATATTCTAAAATAATTATCTAATGAATAATATACAAATCTCATCATAAATTCAAATAATATATTTGTTGTCTCAAAGAAAATGAACCAAAACTTCTTTAATAATCCGTTTAAAAAAGTAAAACAATTTTAAAAAGAGAATTATAGGCGACAAATTAATTATTAGTTAATCAATGTTTATTGAGTGAAGAGAAACAAGTAAAGTACTTATAAAAATAGAATGTTATGAAATAAATAAATTATAAAAGTTTATTAAGAAATCAAAATATATTGGAACGAATTCGATGTCTCTCCTGACAACTCCCGCAGCTAGGGTCTCTGTGACGTCGGCTCTTTGCAAGGCAAACATGTTAAAAAGTTTAGCATGTGCAACGACATCCCTGGCAAGACGACGGGTGGTATGGGCGCGACATCTCAGGCTCAATTTGGTGCTGCATCTAAATAGACCGATGTCTGATTTGTTCAGGCAAAGAGCTTTCTTGGAGAAAGGATTGGGCACAACGATTTTAAGGGATTCGAAAAGGGCGGATCCTCATGGATGGGAGGGACGACTGCTGTTGAAAACATTGATAAACTTTTCATGGGTGGGATGGACAAACAACGTTTACCTTTGGATGCAAAGGCTTCAAAGAACTGGAAATCTGCCCAGAAAGGAGACAGGAATTTAGTGTTTGGCAGTTTGGTGAGGGAGGGAGGATTAGGGATTGTTGCGAAAAGTCTCTCCATACATGAACAACCAACTCGGCCTTTCGGGTTAGGAAGGGAGAAAATTTTGAAGGAGGATGTGTTGGTGGGGTAGTTTACTCTTTCGGCAAATGCTAAAAAAAAATTAAGTTTGACCGAGGAGATAGAAAAAGAAGTTGACAACATTGTCACTATTTTCTCGGAGCTTGGTTTGGTGGGAAGATTTCAGGGTTTTTAGCCAAGTTTAGTTGAGCTTCACCAATGGATATCAGAGAAATGGGAGCCATTGATGAAGGGCTTTGTACAACTATACTCCTGTGCAAGGGATTTCTTTATTGCTGTTTTTGAAATTGCTCGAGATAGGCTGAAGACCCTGTGTGAGGGGCTTTGGTGCTAGGAGGATAAACACCCACTAATGCTGAAACCTTGGCACCTAGCCTTTTGCTCTGCATTGGAAACTTTTGACAAGATACCATTGTGGGTAAGACTTCCGAATATGCCCTTACACTATTGGTGATTCTCGAGGAAATTTTTTATTTGTGGATGAGAAATCTTCAAACCTCCTACATTCAACATATGCATGAATTTTAGTGGAGATGGATATTACTAAGGGACTACCTGGATAAATTATTCTCAAAACTTCAAAAGGAATTTGGGCACAACTTCTAGATTATGAAGGGATACCCTTTAGATGTAGAAGATGTTATTAGATTGGGCACTTAGTAGCCAAATGTGCCAAGCAAAGGCTGGATAAGACAACCACGTGGTGGAAGAATGTTGCCCATCATCATTATACGATGGAAAAAAAGGTTGTTTAAAGAAATAGTTTTTCTTAGGCGGATAGTGAAGAGAAGCCTCCGCAATCTTTTTTAGCTGTAAATCCAGTTGCACAAGACAGTTTTCTCCCCCAAGATAAACTAATGAAAATGATTGCTACGCCTTACGGGAGGGAGAAAAAAAGACCAAGTGATAGTCTGGAGAGGGATGAATCCCAACAGATTGATGGGTTTGTGAATGATGGAAGTACTATGCAATATAACTCGACAGATTGGCAGGATGAGGTAGCCAAAGTGGAGGATGGTTGGACTAAACAGGAAAAAAAGAAAAGAACTCACAACCATTATTTGATATGACCCCACGATCACACAGGAAGGGAGGTGCCAAGAGAAACTCCTGATTGCTATTTGACTTGATTTAGGTTGGTCCTATCTTTTTTCTATTTTTTCTCGGGGATGGCTTCCCACTGCTGTCTTTGGTCTTTTCTATTCTTCTTGGGGAGATGGCTACCTTATTTGTAGCCTTCACTGGCCCGACCAGATATTTCTTCCGCGATAATTAATAAAATTAAATTATTACTGATCAAAAAAAAGAAATCAAAATATATTTGAAAAAATTATCAAAGAATTAAAATAAAAATCTAGAACATTTATTAAGAAATAAGTTATTAACTAATCTAATTTAATTAAGTCAAGTATAATAAATATTAAAAATAGACTATCATGCATAAGAAGAATAAAAAATAGAATATCATAAAATTAATAAAATGTGACAATTATTAAAAATTAACGTATATTTTAAAATTAAATATTCTAAACTAATTATCTACCCAGTAACATTAAAATCTTGTCATAAATATAAATAAAATATTTCTCGCGTAAAAGAAAAAAAATAAAAAAATTCTTTATTATTTTTTTAAAAATTAAAAACATTAAAATGTGAGAATGTTAGGCCATAAATTAATTATTAGTTAATTTATGTTTTTTGAATCACTAGATATAAAGTAGTTATAAAAATAGTATGTCTTGAATTAAATATATTATAAAGGATTATTGAAAATTCATATATATTTTAAAATATCTTAAAATAACTATGGAATAATTAAAATAAAAGTCTAGAATATTTAGTATTAAAATGAATTTTTAAATCTAATTTAAGTATGCTAAGCATGATAGTTGTAAAAAATAGAATATCATGAAATAAATATATTATAACGAATTATAAAAAATCAACATATATTTAGAAAATAAATATTCAAAGACAATTATCTAATGAGTAAAATACAAATCTTATAATAAGTAAAATAAAATATTTCTTATCTAAAAGAAAATAAATATTTTGTTTCCTATAATATTTTTTTAATTTAATTGTTTTTAGTTAGAATACCTTTAAATATATACCAAATAATCATCCAAAACAAAGATTAAGAAAGGTTAAAAAACAAAGCAAAGATTAATGAATTAGGAGGTAGTTGCAAGTGTTCTGAATCTGTTCCTATTTTCTTGGTTCTTCATAAATTATGAAATTTCTTTTTAACTAAAATAGCTAATTTCTACTTTCTTTGTTGATAGCTCAGTCTTTGTTGTCCATAGGTAAATTTTTTTATATTATATATAAGTGGATAAAAAAAAATAGAACCAGTTCAGATTCAATGGAGAGTACAAAAGAGGAGGCCCGACCTCACAAAAGAGAGACTACATCAGAATATACATGCTAAGAAGTTCAAAACTCATAAGGAGAAAGCATAATAAAAGATTAGTGCAATATATCATCATGGGTGTCAACCCAAGTAGTCCACCCCATAGATCGCTCCATCCACACAATATTTTTCTGCTCCTGGATTTGACACAGCATGAGGATCTAGCCGTTTTTAGATTTGTTATTCTTTTTAATCTCCTAGTTGAGCTTCTTGCAGGTCCTCTCAAATATCTGAAGATTATCCATATTTCTTCTCCACTCATAACCATGTTTCAACTCATAGAAGAAGAAGGTGGAAAAACCATCTTTCAGGAACTTCTTAAGCTTGTGCTTGTCCAACATCATAGTAGTGTGAACCTGTAAAAAGATTTTGAAATAAGTAAGTTTTTGGAAAGACTCAGTAAGAACTTTAGGGTTGTTCTGATACCTTTTCTCATTCTCGCATTTCCAAATCTGCCAAAGAACATTAGAAGAGAGAATATTCCAAAAGAGGTTAGAATTTTTTTTAAGATCATTAATGTTCCCAGTGATAATTTCAAGAATATTCACATGCATTGGGTAAGTGACAAGAAACATATTCCAAATTTCTTTAGCAAAGATGCAGTAAAAAAGAATGTGTCTACCAAACTCAGGAAGTCTACACAGGCTACAAAAATCATTCATGGAAGTATCCTTTCTAATTGGGAGTCTGTCAAGAATAACCAGCCATTTAAAACATTTAATTTTTGGTACAATAGTACCTTTCCAAAGAATATCAAAAAACTTCTTCTAACAGCCGTTGTCATGGATGGAGTACCAAATAGAGTTCACATGATCAATGATGGTCTCATTGTATCCAATAATATTGTATATATTTTTAGCTTTAATTTTGGATATAATGACCCCATCAGGCCATTTACATTTCAAGTACCTATGAGAGTCCACATGATAGGTAGTGGGAAGGTCCTTAGCAGCTTTAAGAATCATGTTATTGGTCTTCTTCTGAGAGACTGGGATATCAAATATGTTCCTAAGATCATCCCAGCTAATAATCTTGTCTTGATCAAAGAGGTCAACCAATTGAGAGATGCCCATATTAGACCAATGTCGAGCAGGGCATCCTTGGGAAAGGCCAAGGGGTTTGCTAGACAAGTGTAAGTTCCACTAGATGGATCTTTCACCATAAATATGATTATCATCATGGAAATCCTTGTTGATAATATGCTTCCTAACATGATCCCAAGCTTTCCATATGGATCTAAAAATAACCGAGCCTTGAACCACAATAGGAAAGTCACCAATAATCAAATCACTAAAAGGAAGATTCTTCCAAGTTTTAGCATTTTTTTGGAAGCCCCTTTCTATGTTATGTCTAACAAGGACCTTCCATGGGTCATTACCATCCATAGAGAGAAAGATCCATTCGGTGCCTAGGGCAGTCCCTTGAAGTTTAAGATCCTTCAATCCCAAACCCCCAATGAGCTTATCGTATGGCACCAATCCTATTTAACATCATGCATATTTTTATTACCTTTACCATCAGACTAGAGAAAATTCCTAATAGCTTTTTGAATTTCCAAGATTTGGTAATTACTGAACATCTAGAAAAAAGCATAATAGATATTATAGGAGGAAAGAATTTTTTGACATACTTGAACCTTGCCGACCAAAGACAAGGATCTATTATGCCATTTATCCAGCTTCTTGGTAATCTTGTCCTTAACCCAACACCACATATCTTTGAGGGAGGGTTCAACAGAAAAGTGGATGCCAAGATATCTAACAATTTTATGAGGGTCACGCCATTGAAATTTGTAATGCTTAAACCAATCAGGGGTCTGATCCTCCTAGCCAAGACAAATGGATTTGGATTGAGATAAACAAGCTCTAGAAATAGTGCATAAGGCTTTAAGCTTGGTTTGTAAGGCTTCAAAGTTATTTGTATTGGCTTCAAAGAAAATGGCAGTATCATCAGAAAACTGGCAGTTGATAAGCTCATCATTATTAGGGAGAGAAATACCTTTAACAGCAGGGGACAAAGAGTTATCTCTAAGGATGTAGTACAGAGCTTCCGAGGCTATGAAAAAAAGGGTAGGGGCCAAAGGACAAGCTTGTCTGATGGATCTACCAAGGGGAAAGGGGTCAGAAAGGGAGCCATTAACATCAACCTGGGAAAAGGCAACATTAAGAAGCATATGAACCATATTGTAGAAGGTACTAGGGAAACTAAAAGCTTCAAGCATCATGGAGATAAAGCTCCATTCCACTCTATCATAAGCTTTTTCAAAATCTAGGGGGAACATGGTAGAATTATGTTGAGAATGATTAGCCCAATTCATGGCTTCCCAACTAGTGATCAGATTCTCAAGAATATATCTACCCTTAATGAAGCCAGTTTGAGTGGCACAAATAAAATTAGGCAGGGTATCCACAAGCCTCAGAGCCAGAATCTTGGCAATAATTTTGTAAGAAACATTAAGGAGAGTGATAGGTCTCTAATTCTTAATGAGAGCTTTGTCCCCATCCTTGGGAATAATCTTAATGATGCCTCTATTGATAGTATCCCCAAGGGAGCCACTGGTAAGGGCTTCCACATAGATATCTTGAAGATCTTTGAAGATCCAACCAATGTTATCTTTGTAGAATTCCACAGGGAGGCCATCAAGCCCAAGGGCCTTATCATTATGAAGAGAGTTAATAGCTTTTCCAATTTCATCCAAAGAGATATCCATAGACAACCGGTCAGCATCAGTACTAGATAATTTTGTAGGGATATGAGGTTTGCATTTATTTCTAAGGGAAGTGGTCTCCGCTAAATCCTTAGTGGTGAAGAGGTTTTTGTAGTAATCAACAAAAGCCTTTTTAATGATGTTTGGATCAGTAATGTCTTGATTATCCACAAAAATCCTTTCAATAGTTTCATTGGATTTCTTATGCTTTATAAGGTTACAGAAAAATTTAGAGCCACGGTCACCAAATTGAAGCCAATGAGCATGGTACCTAATCTTATCTTCGCTAATCTTAACTTTTTGATGCTTCCTGAGGGCTTCTTTGGCATAAATCACATGAGAGATAAGTTCCCTAGTCGAGGGATTATCTTGTATGTTAGCTTTAGTTCTTTGAAGGTGAGAGGAGAGAAGTTTTTCAGTGAATCTATAATCTTTGTCTCTTTTTTGGCCAATGGTTTCTAATAAGTTCTGCTAGGGAAGCAGGTTCATATTCCATTTGTCCACGTAGGAGTGGGTGGGAGAGTTGAAATTGTTGATATGCTAAATGATGTGGATGGAGGCCAGAATGTCTTCATCTTTGAGAAGACTAGCATTCAAGATAAACTTAGGATTGGGGCCTCTAATGTGCACAGGGGCATTATTAGGGCTAATGCAAGTGGATATAGGATGGTGATCAAATAGGGCAGTGGAGGTGACAAGGACATAGCTTCCTTGGTTATCAGGAAGGAAAGAAAATAAATTTTTATTACCATAAAATAGATCCAATCTAGAGTAGATTCTAGAGGAACCTTGTTGAAAATAACACCAAGTATGCCATAACCTAGGATTAGTGTCCTTATTACCAATTGAGGGGTTAAAACTTGATGTTTGGAGTTCTTCATCCTATTCTAGTGGAGTTTTTCTTGGTCCTTCCAAGAAAATGGGAGGTCCCCAACCTTGTCTTCCTGAGATTCTACCATGTTTAAATCCCCTCCAACAAGCCATAGGATATTGGGGAGAGCCGCCAACCAATCCCAAAGATTCACTCTTTCCCTAGAGTCATCCATGGCATAGATAGAGCATATGCCAAAGATATGATTGTTATAATTAATGGTAATCCAAACAGCTCTGTGGCAAGGGGAGAGGCCATTTCTAGTTATATAGTTTCCCCATTTGGGGTTAACAAGTAACGGAATGCCACCCCTGCCTCTAGGATGAGCAGTATAATACTTGAGCGCATCCTTCCAAATGAAATTAAGATTGGAGTCAAGCATGAAACTGACCGCTTTAATTTCTTGCAACATCAGAAAATCCATGGAATTATAAGTATCGAGGAATCTATTAATGACAAACTTTCTACTCAGGGATTCAAGACCCCTAAAATTCCAAGAGATGCAATTCATGAGGAAACATGTGAAAGGGTACGACATTGGTCTATAGCCCCATTTATCGGGGTCATAGTAACAAGAGATGATTGTCCATTCTTCTTACTAGAGGAAGTCTTTTTTTTGGATCCTAAAGGCCTCCCCCACCATTTAGATGTAGGGAGGTCACTTTTGAGCTCACTTTCATTGTCAGATCCAACCAGGGATTGGGAGTCCACATCCATGGATTGTTTAAGAGGAATGAGGATGGGCATGGGGTCTGAAGGGGATTTAGAGGCAGGGATAACCTCAAGCATACAATCATTACTAATATCTTTAAAAACCTCATGTGGGAATTTCTAAGAAGTGTCAGGGTTGATGCAATTGCCAGAGGGGTCAATGCTAATAATATCCAAGGGAGGGGAATCAACTTGGAAACCCTACGAGATGGGGCTACTTGAGCTAGAAGGGGCCAAATATTTAGTAGGCTGGGGAGAAATCAAAGATGCATTATCAATTTTCATAGTTGTTCTCCTACGTTTTTTGGTCATGGTTTGAAAGCTGTCATCTTGGGTCATGCTATCAATGGAGACAAAAATGGTCAAAAAAGAAACGGGGGTTAGGAAAGTAGGGAAGGAAGGAGAGTTAGAGTTCAAATCATGGAAGGGACTAGAAGGAACCTCAACCTTAGGGTCTTTACAAGCAGAGGATTCCAAGGTAGGGTTTTCCATAATAATAAGGTTTGGGGGAGTGGAAGGTTTAGCATGGACCAACTTTTTTTAATGATGGGAAAATATTTCCTTAGATGCCCTTCTTTTCGACACAAAAAATATGTGTTCAAACCCCCAAGGATTTCATTAGGACAAGCATAAGTGTCCTCCGAGATATTAATGCACATATTAGGCCGAGTTTCTTTACTAGGATTCAAGGAAATAATAACCCTAGCATCCATATGGGGCACCAGTCTAACCATGTCATCCATACGAATGACTTTACCCAAAGGTTCAAGTAATTGAGGGAGGAATCTCCATAGGAATTGAGGAACTTGTTTCACTAGAATCCATCAGGGGGCCGAGAGGGCAAGAACTTCCTCATGAATGGCCTCGAGAGACCAAGCTAGGGCACAGAAAGAAGTAGAGCCAATGGTCCAATATTGTTTTTTAAGAACTTCAGCCTGGGATTCATTATTAGCAAAGAAAATCACATATAATCCTTTTTGAATTTGCCTACAAAATGAAATATGAAATCCAAGCTTTAAATTCTAGAATTTATGAAACCAATCATCCAAAAATTCCCTTGGAGGGCATTTGTTGATTTCAACATCAGAGAAAAAAATAGCACTATTTCTTAACCTATTTTTCTCTTTCACAATTTTAGCAAGAATTTCAGGATTAGGAGCAATTTTTGTCCATAGGAAATTGGATAAGGAAATGCCATTTATTAGATTATCTAATTGTTCCTTCATTAAAATGGCATGACACATTTATGTTAAAATACCATGGGTAGCTTTTCACTAGCTATAATCCGGTGAGCAAAAAGTAAAATGATGATGTGAGGAACTTAATTCCGGTAACACAAACTCCACCATGTTTAAAGCCTATTGGATAATTATAAAAATAAAAAAAATAAAGTGTAACTCACTTGTCCATCTTTCCTCCGTGGCTATGAACATTCAAAAAAAATAAATTGTTTGGATTCTAGTGAGTCCCATTTTTTTGCAATCTTATTCAAATGTGCAGTTGGCTTCACTTTATCTTGGAAGAGAAGTAATCATTCTATTTCAAGGGCAATCTGCAACATATATTGAGCTTTACTTCATTACATTCCACAATCTACAAGTGGTTTATGTCGAGTAGAGACAATCAAACCAATTTTTCACATGATAGCCAATGTTGAAGATTCCATTTTTGGCATAAACTATACCAATCTCGTACATTGTACATGCCTGGTGTGGGTAACAAAACATTAGCTTTGTATGGCAATTCTTAGTATTTAGTAAATAATTTGAAGGATTAAACATGAGCACTTGCATCTTTGAAGGGTGTAAGGGTTATGCTGATAGTGCTATATATATATATATATATATATATATATATTCATTATTTTTCTATACATACAAAATGGATACATTTTGTTTCTAGTGCTAGTTGATTGAGACGAGATTTTTCTATTTTATGTTGAATTGCATATGGATTATTTTACATTGTAGCATACCTATCATAGGTGAAAGTGGGTTGGATGTGAAGACTATCTAGAGATTTCACTCTTGATATAGCTGTAAATGCCATTCCTTATCTCTCTATTTTACCAATGTCAATTATTTGTTTTCGTAGTGTGAGCCCTTAAAATTTGTGTATAGTAATACCCATGATATGGTAAGTGGGAGTTGTCTTTGGCTTCCCAATGTGAGAGCCACAATTGGTACATTCTTCGGATCCTATTCATTCCATGATGACCCACAATAACTATCAAAATGTATGACAACATACATAGGAACACTTGGTGGCTTACTACTTACCCCATAAACAATGTCAATCACTACACCGAGAGATCAGTTAAAGAGTCTTTTCTCTATCCATATATTCGATGTAAGTATAATGCATTGTCCCCTGCAAAGGAGTACATGTTTTTCTAGTTGTTCATCATCCACTATATTATTGTCTTTGTTTTCATAAATCATTGGTGTGCTTATTTCGATCAGGAAATTTAATGATTTCAACATCTTATTGTGTAGCCTTATTGAATCATTTGTAGGGAATAGATTTGTAGCATTGTCAAATACTTTATGTTTAGATGTTGTAAGGTGTATGTCTGTATGAGTCATTAGTAGCTTTCAATCATCTTCTGTTGGGGTTGCATCTCAGATATTCTACAATATTCTACAATATTCTACATATTTTTACTTGTGTGCTACTCTCACCTACTTGTTGGATTATCATTTGTAGAGTAACAATCATTGTAAATTGGTACCAGAAAAAGTTTGCATTAGAATGTGATGTATAGACCGGTTTATCCATAACAAATGGCAGTTGTGCTATGTCATTGAATAGTATCATCGATAATCCACCAAAAGATGCATTTTGTCAATGGGAAAAGGCCTCACAAAGCTGACTACCAATTTTGAGGAATATCTTTGTTCCGATGACACTCATCTCATCTATAAGGATATACTTGACATGTTTCAGTTATTCTTGGAATGTTGTTAATCCTTGAATTTGTAATGGTTGCATGTCTTTAATAGGGATTCTTAGATTTGAATGGATTGTTGACTCTTGTATGTCGAATGTAGCAACCCTTGTTGGGGCCAATATCAACAACTAATTTTTTGTTGGGGTGTTCTATTGTTCAGTACTTCTTTGATAAAAGTAAGATTTCCCTGTACCCATGGTTCCTTGAACGATCATGTGTAGTGGTTTATTAGAGAAGGCCTTACTATGATTTTCAATTATTTGGAGTGTGAGTTATTTCTCCGGTGATAACATATAAACATCATGCTTGGAGCTTCTGGGGGTTTTTCACTGTAGCTGGACATTTTCTTATCGTATATAAAATGTGGAGCGATTTCATGTAAATGTGGTGGGACTGTAATCTGGTCCCATTTGTTTCTTGTATCAAACTCATGCTTTCTGAGCATGCCAATGTCATGTAGAAGCATAGTACTTGTTGGACCCATCTATGAAAATAGCTCCCACTCATTGGTTTCCATTATTCCTCAGAGCATTTCTATGCATATCTTGTGTACTTCACAATATATTTGAGCACAAGTGTCTGAGATGTCACATGTAGGAAATCGATTCATTTTCTCTCTAGATTGAAAGTATCTCTAGATTGTGGATACTTAGTATGCCGTCATTTCTTGTTGGTTCATAGTGTATCTTCTTGATACTATCATAGGTCATTGTAGATGTTCATCATTCTTTCCATAGAGCTTTCTATATGCATGTTAAATTGTTCCCTTTTGTGTAGACATGTACGCTCAGTACATTTGGTATGTCTTTGGGCTCGATTGTCCAACTCCTCATAATCATGAGCAAGATGTACAGTGAGAATCTAATGTGTATCTAGTAAGAAAGGATCATCTAATTGGGACTGATACACCATGTTGACTCAATGAGATGCACCGCGAGGATTATATGCACTGACATAGTTATCAAAATATTACATTGCATGTTTAATATATGCATTATTATGCCAGTCAAGTCTGTCCATGTTTGGTGCATTTGGGAGCCAAAGAAACCCATGTACATGCCTAGTTCATTAATGTTTCCATTCAGTTCTTTACCAACAATCTACTACACCGAGGAGCTTCTCAATTACTTCATCATGAAATATTGTGAAATGTTGATGAAGATATAATGATGTAGTGTGAAGCTTCTATTGCACTTAATGTAAAGAGGATGGTAGGTATTTTCAGTTGATTGATCATGTCCATTTGTTCAGTGTGGTGTTTATTCCAGTATGGCCTCATACCTCACATTGTAGACCCAACGTGCATTAGTTCTTTAGCTAATTATGTATCTGGGAGATGTCTTAAGTGTATGTAGAGGTTTTCAATTGTTGTCTATATGTTCTCTTTGACATTATTTTTAAATAAGATTTATGCAAGTCTATGGCTATGATGTCGCATCATAAGATTGTAAATAAAATACTGAAACCTTGGATGTCTTCCAAATCTATGATCATGGTACATTATCAAATGTAGGGTGTACTCATGCATATGCACCTCTCATATTCGTGCTTGCATTGGTAATGAGGTTCCATTAAGAAATAGATTTAGAAATTCTATGTCTAATAACCCTTCCATGTTATATTCATTTACAAGGGATGGGTATATTGTAGGTCAATCAACAATATCCAATGTAGTACAGTGGATTTATAATACATATTTCATGATATCCAGTTCACGTTGTTTACTTGGAAGCTTAGGCACAAAGGAAGAAGTTTGTATAGAAATAATGTCATCATTTTCCTCTCTCGCCTTGATTTGATAATTTTCTATGGGCATGTCTTCTTCGATGTTTACTGTGTGTAATATATTAGAAATGTCTACTTTCACTTTAGAAGGCTAGACCAAGTTTTCCATACTCAGAACAACATCATGGTAGTATGGATCATGGGGGAACCCACAAAAGTGAGTCCCACTTTTGGGGATGAATGATTTTTGGTCATTTTTAAGGTCTTCATATGAAGTAGGGGTCTTCACACAAAGACATACGACCTCTTTGCATGAAGACCCCGACGTGGGGTACTTCATGCGAAGGCATGACAAGTCTTTGTGTGAAGACCCCCTTTGGACGAAGACCCCTTACACTGGATTTCCTCGTTGACTTCATCCTCCTTGCCTTCTATTCCACCTCCTTCGACCATCATATATTCTTGGTACAAACATTTTTCTTTTTTAAAAAAAAATATTTTTTATTATAGATTATATGTTTATAACTTATTTTAGTTCATTTTTTAATTTTCAAATAGTTATTTCATTTTTTGTAATTTTTTATTTTTAAAGAAGTTGGTTTAAGTTACAAAATTATGTTAGTAAATGTTAGAAAATACTAGAAAATGTTAGAAAATAATAGAAAATGTTAAAAAAAATACTAGAAAATGCTAGAAAATACTATAAAATGTTAGAAAAAACTAGAAAATATTAGAAAATTTTAGATTTTTAGTAATCTCATTACTTTTATCTTTTTTTTTTTAATTAGTAATGATATAATGTTAGTTTTAAATTATTTTTATTAGAAGATTTTAGAAGAAATAAAGAAAAATTAGAAAAATTTAAAACCATAGGAAAATTTATAAAAACTTGAAACTTTAGGAAAATTTAGAAAAATTTAAACCTTTGAAAAAGTTAAAAAATTATTAGAAAATGTTAGAAAATTTTAAAACTTTGTCTCTCCTCATGTGTCCATTACGAATCTCTCACCCAACTCCTCTCTCTCTCTCTCTCTCTCTCTCTCTCTCTCTCTCTCTCCATGAAGACTTTATTTATTTATCATGCTACAGTTTGACACTAATTAAGACTCTCATGAAATCCATTAAGACACCCCCCATCCCCTTAAAAATCTCATCACACTTTTTAACACTATCCCTCTCCTCTCTCTCTGTATAGGATAATTATGTATAATTGTATTTGTATAATTTTAGATTTTAATCTTATATTACTTGAACACATAATGTACTTAAATTTTAATATTTAATAATGTATGTTACCCTTAGATGGACACACACAATCATGCACAGGGTGACTAGACAAAGGGTGCCACACCCCATGATGACCCAGAACATGGTGCCCTAGCCCATGATGCCCCAACACTGGTTGACCCCCTCAGAATTACGTAGCACAAGGTGCCCGCATTAGGCACCTAATATTCTTGATATGGGGGCATATTTTATTTTTCTACCAAGGAGATGAGGCAGTTACAAGATTCTAACACTTCCTTTGAGGACAACATTTACAAAGATATTTGTACCACCATTTTGCAGAGTCTAGACAATCTGTCTACACACATGAGTAGACAGACTGCATATACTCCACATATTATTCATTCTATTTTTTGAGAGTTGAGATCTCAAAGGATATTATCAAAGGAATATTTTTCCCTTGCTATCGAGATGGGAGAAAAGTCAGAGCATATCAGGTTATGTATTGTGTGGTACCAGAGATAGCATGCCTGATATACCTGCAGTTCCTTGAGGGACATGGTCATTATCCCAATAACAACCAGATTCCACTCTAGTTTACACAACAAGTTTATGCTGAGGTTCATTTGGTTCTCAACATGAACTACTTACATCTTTCAGGGTAATTTGGATAGGGGCATGATAGAGTTGTTGACCACAATCAATATCATAGGCCTGATTGCATTGTGCCAAGATAGAGGCACTTGGTTCGGAATAGGTCACATGTAGTGGCACCATCTATGGTCGATACTACTAACAAAGTTGTCATTGATTCCCAAAGGGAAGAAATTGATAGGATTGGACACATTGCAGCTACGACTGCCAACATTACTTCCAATACACTCACTAGATATGTTATAACTAGACCGAGTCGACCATAGATATCTTCAGAGGAATCATCTAGTAATGCACCCCCTACTGATGAGACATATAGAGATGCTTATATCCCTAGACCATGTGATATATGAGCTCTTACTAGACTTCAGAGTTATAGTGAGATGGCATTGTATTTATCAAAGGACCTGTTACAGTCATATACGTATATTACTCAGCCGAAGAGGGTCCCTATACATTCTGTCAAAGACACCATTAGACTCTCTCAGAGCCCTCTAGTTCTACCACCCTAGAGCACATCACAAGCTCATGCATCTCATAGTTCACAACACTTTGCACCCATTGATCACTTTGTAGTTACACAGGGATGAATATGATATGGTGATGTTTGCATCACAGTGGAGGACCTAGATGGTTTTGAGGAGTAGTTACAAGGATTGAGAAAGACCACCACTAACACTAACATAGCTTCATAGATGGATCATCTACTTCATCTTGACTCTAACTCTACACCACTCCCTTCTTAGTCACACTCCTCATTATGCTCCTCATTAGAGAGGATTGGTACTAGAGATGATGTTTGTGATTGTGTGTGATGGTGCACAATGATGATCCTCTTGCTCCTGAGACCCAAGTATAAATTTAATTTTTAATTTATTTCTAGTCAATAAATTGATTACATAGTTGCATGTACTAATGCTCATATAACAATATTCTATATATAATATTTCTCGGCACATTTGCATGAGCATACTACCTCTAGCATGGGATCAGAACATGTATGCATGAGAGATTCAATAGAGGCAACACCTACTAGTGCACAGGTAGGTTTTAAATATACAAGTTTAAATTCATGTATTAATCTATTTAAATACTTTGTATATAAATATAATATATGAATGTGTATATATATATTTGACAAGTTGTACTAAATTTTTAGGGCTCTATTGTTACACTACAACATTTAGGGTCGAATTTCAACGGTGGGTAGTGATGAGACTACCATTTGTGTGTGATTTTTGTGTTTTTTTCAAGTGCACCCAATGTTGTCATAATAGCGACGGTTCCATCATAATTTTGACACCGGCGTGATTATAAACAAAAAAAGAAAAAGAAAAGATCATTTTTAATTTTCATAAATCTAAGTTTCACGCACGAAGAGGGTGAAGTCAATCTAGACAAGTAGAGGTAGGTATTTATTTGGATCTTTGATCATTCCATTTTCTTTATGTGAGCTCCAAGAATCATGCTTTACTTGCATTGATGATTATTTACCTTTTGAAGGCCACAGGCTTGTTACTATTTCTTCCTTCTATATATATCTTTGATTTGATTATTGACACAACATTATAATGCTCACTGTTGTATTTTACTTGTTTGGATCTTTGAGGACCCGTGTTTAACACTAGGGCATTATTATTGGATCCATACATTTTTATTATATGCTTGCATGATGTGATGACCTAGGTCACCAATGATTAACTATTACTTGTTTTCAATTTATCACATGATTGACTATCAGGCTAGGGCACTGTTAGTGCTCAAATATGTACATTATCAAATACTCATATAATTCCAATGGATATAATCTAGCAAAATGCAAACACTAAGGTATTAAATTTTGAAAACCTTCTTCACTTCGAGTATGAATTCTCAAGCGGGTGTACCTATATCAATTCACTATTTGATTGAGCTTTGAATTGCAAACAAGCTCCTTCACTGCTCTGTCCTTGCTTCCAAACTCAACTTAATAAGATGAGAGAACTCTAAGTATGGCCCACATTATCCTGATACACAATATTATGATAGAAATCATGAAAGCAACAACATGAAACAATGGTTTAAGGATATTCATCCTTCTTCTTTTTAGAGTTGAACTCAAGGAAGGCTAACCTCATTCAGTGCTTCTACAAAGCATTACAAAACACCTCTATGAACTTGTCATAGATTGATTCAGATTATGATTGTACAAGTAAAGTAAAATGAAATAGTTATTTATATTTTCGGTGGCAAATCAGTGTAAATGGATCCAAAACCAATGCCTTATCCTCTTGGGCGATAGAGTCAAACCCTACCTTTGCATATAACTATCAAAACAAGTACACTGAAACTCAAATGACATGCCTAACATACCATCCTTTTAATTCCTACTACTGTCATCAAATTCATACATGGATTATTTGTTCCCAGAGATCTCCCCTAAGATTTTACTCTTTCCTTGAAAGAAACTTAAGCTCAACCCCTATATTCACCTTGTGAATAATGCATTTAAGAAGCCTTGCAATTTAAATACATAAGAAAACTAAAACATTCCATACATAAAGACAACAAAATAGTAGTAACAGAGCTCCAATATTTTGTATTAATTGTCAAAATGCATTGATATAGTATCCTCTCACTTTTAGAAAAATAAGGTTTTGTATTCAGAACCTTTCTTACAGAGTATTTTCAACCACCTCTTAAAATGAGAAAAAACTTGCTATATATACTAGTCAGCCATCTTGGAATCCTCGAAAGGATGCAACAAGCTTCAGATGGCTGTTAAAAGATCTTGCACTAAAAACAAGATTACAAACTGACAAAAATTGTTTGCAACAACAGATTACAAATATCTATTTCTCAACAATTTTGTAGGTGGCACCTTTGTTTAAGGATATTTCAGAGCAGTTGCTAAAATTGTCACATGAATGATGACCGCCATTACAGGCTAACCTACATCATCCTTTGTTTGGACATGCTCTCCCTCAAACTCTGGATTAGGTGCCAAGTGCATTATATTCTTCTTCTTCCTCTACAAGTTGGACAACTGGCTTCTTCTTCTTCTTCTTTATTATTAACTTCTCCCAAGCTGCCACATCATCATCAGATGGCCAGTTGTAGCTCTGTAGCTCTTAAAGTGATTTGATTTGTTGCTCCCATGTAGAATCAGTTATATTTTTGGCTTCAACCACAAACCGTATGCAATCATTTTCAATCTTGAAAAGACTATCAATGATATTATTACATCTATCCAGGTCTAAAGCATTATCATCCTTTAGGAAGACATCCTGTTTAATTACCATCTGATCCATTGATAGCTTCCATTCTTCCAACTTGACCACATTTCCATTGTCATCATAAATCAAAGGCAAATATTTACTATAATCTTTATCAAACATGGCCAGCTTGGCCTTTATTTGGTTTGACTTTCCTTTGAAAAACTTTGAAGCAACACTTATTAAGCCAATCTTCTCAAAAAATTCACTTACTACTTTAGGAACATCTGCCCTATATTCTTGCAAATCATCCAGTTTATCAAATAATATACTCCTACCTGACCATGTATTGAAAAGTGGCTCCAAGGTGATTAAATGTTCATTCACCTTTTCATTAGTCTGATGCAATAAGCTGACTGATTCCATTCTATCCTTTATCTTACCCTGCCTATATTGCACAATCTTTGACATAGTATCCAAAGATGCCTTTGTCCTTATCTTTTCCAAGTCCTCAGTGGGTCTCTTAGGCACTTCCACATCTATCTACAAAGGGGCCTCAATTTGCAAAGAAGGAGGAGGAACTACCTTTGAAGCTTCTTCAAGCTTGACTCTTACCTTTGCCAACTCATCTTCTAATTATTTGATCTTCATCATTTTCAAGTCTCTATCCTTGGCCACTAAGTTTGCACTTTCAAACAACTTTGAATACCTCTCAGACAATTGAATTGTCTTTGCTTCATTCAGGTTAGCCCAATGAGTTATTGCCTTGGAGACTTCAAGGTCAGTTGTATTTTGCATAGTCCATATGATCTTATTCCCTTCCATCTTATCCTCTATACTTAATAGAGATGGCTTTTGGGTCCTAGGGGCCATAGACCACATTGCAACAACTTGAGACTTAGGGTCATAACCACTTCCTCTTATCATTTCACTAATGTGAACCTCATATGATAGGCTACCCTGTGGTTGTTTCCTTATTTGATTTATGATGAATGCAGAAGTTAGATCCCATCTTGGAGTTAATAGCATTCCACTTTCCTTAACTAATTGTCTAGCTTCACCTGGTGTTATAGGATCCAAGCTAGGATCATAAGAAGCTAAAGCTCTCAATGTTTCTTCACTTGGCTCCACACCTTCAAGCATAGCTTTCTTCACCTCTTGTTGCTTGTTCCAAATAAGAAAACTCTTGAATTCATCAGTTTTAATAAATTGGTCATCACTCAAAAATTCCTCCTGATAAACTTCTCTGATATCCTTTTCTAACCACAGGGATTGTTCCTTATCTGTTTCATCAGTGGCCACCTTCTTGCTTGCTCTTATTGTTTTTCTCAATTGGTGATGGTAAGCCCTATCACCTGGCACTAGAGCAGATGCTCTATCAATTATTCTCTTTTGTTTTCCCTACCCTGAAGGCTCTCCTTCCTCAAGCCTCTGCTTCTTCAAAGGTGGCTCTTGGACATTCTTTGTTTCTGGCTGGTCTTCAATAGGCTCAACAATCTGTACATCCCCAACTTGTGGTGGGCTATTCCCCTCTGGGGACTCATCAAAAGATTCCTCTTGATCAGAAGATGAATAATCTTTCCTTTTCTTTGGCCGCTTCTGGTCAATCAATTTCTCCAACTAATTTGATAGAGTGTCATGCATCTCTATCATCTTGTCAATTCTTTTCAGATAAGGAAGGTCAGGGAAGAAACCCTCAAAAGGAAGTTGGGCTACTGTCACTTGTTTTGATAAATCTATCAAATCAAAGTACCTGTTCCATCTTCTTTTAACCTCATCACTTTCTATAATATTTTTGATTACATCTTCCTCATCTAAACCTTCATGTTCCTTAATCACACCAATGTTTGGAATATAGACCATCCTGGTAGTTTTGATAAAGTCCTCAAGATCTACATGTCTACAAGCACCAGTAACCATCTTGAATTGATTTAACCATGCAGTGATTTGAGGAAATGCCCTCTTTCCCACCAGGAAGTCACCTATCTTGAATTGCCTAGGTGTGAATGTACCCTTCCTGTGAGGGGCTAGAAGTTCTCTATCTGTGCACATCAATTGCCAAACAAATTCCAAATAGGCAACTCTTGGAGGCACAAATTTTGGTAACAGATGTGGGGGTTGGGGACAACCATAAACCCTGATAATTGTAGAATTCTCCCCTAAGTAAAAATCACCCCAATTATGGTCTCCCTCCCACTTATCCACAAACCGCAATGGTCTTAGAAGCCTAAGGACCCTTGGGGATAGCCTTGTGACATTGATGCCTAACATCTTTATAATTGGAAAGATAATGAAATTCTAAAAAACACAAAAATCCCCTTCATTGGAAGTAGAATTCCATAACCTCACCCATAATTATACTAGATTATACTGGCCTTCAAAATTAAACCTTGGTTTCAACATGTTCCAATCGAAGCTATTGATGTTGAAGAACAAAATTAAGTGCATTAACAATGAATAATGCATGAACTTAATTGGAATCTTACTTTCTTTGACAAAAATCAAACCCTCATGCATTCTATCAATTATATACTGAATGTAATCACAGTCAGTATTTACCAAGGAATTCTGGAGGTCCAAGATTATCATCAACAAATCAGCTGGCAAGAACTCTGCATCTCCATCAATTCCCAAAACCCTACACAACCCATAACAAGTCTGCCTCATATAATGCTAGAGGGATTTAAATTGGTGAGGGGCATTCATGTGAGCAGGGAGGGGAGCTATATATTTATCCTGCTTTGGAATGTGCTTCATCATTTGGTCCTTTACTGTCCCTATGTTATTCTTGTACCTCTCCCTTTCTTTGTTCAAGTCAATTTCAGTGGAGGAAGGTGTATAGAAATTAAAAGCTTTCATGAATGAACCCCTATCTAGAGTAACCAAAGATGACTGGTCCTCTTTTCTAATTTTTTTGGAAATAGGGTCATAATGCCTAGCTAGTGCAACAATTAGATCCACATCTAAAAATACATCAGGAACAACTAATTTTCCTAAACCCAGATTCCAACCATTACACACAGGAACATGCCTATCTCTATTTCCATAAAAGAAGTTGAAAATAGTATAACTTATACTATTTGGTATGATAGGATCCCTACAAAGCCCCAGCACATCTTCAAAGACATCATCGGGAGCTCTTTTGTTCTGACTAGATCCAGGCAGCAATTTCATGAATTCATATGAATAGTTAGGCTTGCCTTTGTCTACACCACTTTTAGACTTGGCTTCATTGCTGGAAGATTCCACACTCCTCTCAAGTTGACTCATCTTGCTATAGAATTACCTTCAATTTTTGCAAACTGGATTTACTTGGCACTCAAAAACTGCTTTAGACAGACACAATTCCCTTCGATTGATTTTGGACACAGGAAACAATGAACTTAGCTTATTTATCAATACAGATTAAATGTGTACAGCTACCACAATCATTGCAAATCAATTCTTAATTTCTCCCGTATTCAATTTCACATATCACCAGTTTTCAAATCAGAGCTAATCGATGCAAAGATGTTGACAGATAGATTTAAAAAATTGAAAACAAGGCAAAAAGGCAATGATTAGTACTCTGTACTTTAACATCCTATTTACGTCATGAAATCCTTCTTTGAAACTGATTGGATGGCTTATTAGTTTACTCTCTAGCTTGGTACTGTACTTTATCCATGTAGGCAACGGTCTTTTTCTTTTCTTTTATTACCTTTTCCAACTAAGCCCATTCAGTGAATCAGTGACTGAAAGCCTCTTGTGATTGCTTAATACAATGTTAACCCTAGTTCATATTTAGAGAATTGGTGACCAAAGCTTTCATGGGTTCTCGCAATGCAATTCTTAATCCTTCATCCACTTAGGGAATCAGTGACTGAAATGATCACCTTCAAGCACTTGACTGCAATTATCATTTGGAGAACTAGCAAATAAGGCCATCTCCCATTCTCTTAATGTCTCGAATAACTGTCAATCTTCTTGGAAATTTAGTGAACAAAGGGTTCGTGCATTCACTTAATGAAATACTTAACCGCCTGATTATTTAGAGAACTAGCGAAGCCTTTACTCTCTGAATTGCTAAATCTTTCCTTAACCGTCACCTTCATTCTGAGACTTAGCGACTATATGCTTTGCTCATTCGCTAGATGTTAGTGCTAACTGCCCGGATACCTGGCGACTTGGTGAACAACTTATCTCTGAATTGTTGAAACATGTAGCTTTGACTGCCAACATCACGCGACTTGGTGAATGCGGTTAGTTGACCATTTCACCGAAACATATGATCTTTAGTCATTTGATTATGAGACTCAGCGAACAAAAGGTTCACTGAATCTTGCAATTTTACAAACATTGAATATTTCATTACGCGATTAAGCGACTGAAGACTTAAAACTTTGCTAATCCTTTGATTCACCCATTTGCCAAATACTTCTAGCCTTCACCTTTCTTTTTAGAGAACACACGACCACATGATTCGCTGAATCGCCAGATCATTTAGCATTTCACTAATTCATTCCGAGAATAAGCAAACATAAGAAATCTTACTTTCACTAAACTTATTTGGTCAAACTGTCAAAACCGCCGAAACATTTGGAGACTCATATCACAAGTACTTAGTCACTTATTCACCAAGTAAACATGTAGGACCCAAAAGAAACTTGAGATTAAAATAGAGCCATTGATCTTGAAACCAATCCACAGTATTCGCTAGTTCTCCACTTGATATAACCCTTGACCATCAGATTCAGAGAATGAGCGAATGCTGCTTTCGCTAGGTCGCTGAGTGTTAACACATGACTACCAAGGACTAAGAGAACTGGAGATAGCCTTTGTTTGCTAGTTCTTGCAAAGGGTAAAATAACCGCCAAAACATTTGGAGACTCAGCGACAAGGAAAAACATATAACAAGGTTCAAACACATTCGCCAATTCGCTGAATGGTTGAGGTATCCACTAGGAGACTTAGAGACCACGTGATTAAAATGACACTTAGCATAATATCGACTTGTTTGCTGATTCGCCGAATACTACATGAGACATGCTATGACATTTTACGATTCAACGAACACTTGGGATAATTAAGCACATGCATGATTAATCCGCTTAAGTGACTAAAAGGTAACAATGAAATAGAAGAATTAGGGCTAACATGGGGGTTTTTTCATGAATTTGACGTTTTCAAAAACAAAACCTAGGGTAAGGATTTTTGAACTTGGCTATGACAATTTTTTACGAATTTTCCCAACCCTAGACCAAGCAAAACACCTATAAGGAGATTTAACCCAAAATCTGGACACTCACTCAGAAAATTAAGAATATACCCAACAGGCACCATTATTTGCTTTCATTGATGATTATATATTGTACTTGATTTCTCAAGGTCACGGGCCTATGGTTGTTTCTTCCTTCTGTATATATCATTTCTCGATTTGATTTGGTTATTGACACAATATTATAATTCTCACTATTTTATTTTACTTGTTTGGATCTTTGAGGACCCATGATTAACACTAGGGAATTATTTTTGGATCCTTGAATTTTTATTATATGCTTGTTGTGATGACCTAGGGAATCAATGATTAAATATTACTTATTTTCAATTCATCACATGATTGACTATCGGGCTAGGGCATCATTATTTTCTTCCATTGATGATTATCTATTGTACTGTATTCCTCAAGGCCGTAGGCCTGTGACTATTTCTTCCTTTTGTATATATCATTTCCCAATTTGATTTGGTTATTGAAACAATATTATAATGCTCAGGGTTTTATTTTACTTGTTTGGATCTTTGAGGACCTGTGTTTAACACTAGGGCATTATTGGTGGATCCTTGCATTTTTATTATCTTCTTGTTGTGATGACCTAGGGCATCAATGATTAACTATTACTTATTTTCAATTCATCACATGATTCACTATCGGCTCATTTCTAATGGACAAATATTCCAATCCTTAGTGACTAGACATTATGATACTCACTAAGCCTTACTTTTGGTTCATCATAAGGATTGGTACTCACTAAAAACAAGACATGAAAGTAACCAAGTCTATGCATTGTATGTTCTTCCAAGAGAATGTGCATAGACTTGGCTACTTTCATTTCCACTATGATGCATAGAATCCTACTTTGATGCTAAGAATCTTGAATAACCTCTTCCCAATGTTATATTCAATAAGGAAAAATCTTTTAGTTCATTGTTATACACTGAACACTAATCACATTCTTCCCTTTGGATCAAAACATGGATCCTCTAGACTGACTACACAACACTTCCTTACTGCTTCACAAGTACCTTTAATTGTCAAAGAACTCACTGTCTTTCATTCTCAGATCTCCTACTCTCCTAGACACATTCCTAGCCTCCAGGTTATTCTAGACACTAGGCTTTTCCCATACATCAACCCTTTCGCACTTCTACTGCATACCCACCAAGTTATCAAGGACTCTTATGTCCTTTTTTTATGACTGTCTATGACAAAAAAAGGCCACCCCTGAGCTAGGGGATCCAGTCTTGGAATTGGATACATACAAAACAAATTGAGCATGAAGGAAAAACATCCACACATAAATACACTTAAGTCATAATCCCAACAGGGTTTTACAAGAGGAAGGTCTCCAAGAGACCTTCCTGAAAATAGGGTAGAGGTGGACTACCATTTAAATTTCCTTTCTAATTCACAACAAACATTTCATATGCTAATATAATAACGTATCATTCATATAGAAAATCATACACACAACAAGAATGGAGATTCATCCCAGTTTAGACCCTAACTAGGGTCCTGCGGAGAATCCTCTTCCATTGGGTGGAGCACTCTGTGCAATTCTCCAAGCCTTGAGTAGGTAGCCTCCTAGAAATATTCCTCTGGTAATGAATCTTCAAACAATCCACGCACCATTTCTCTCTAAAGAAGAGAACTCTCAATCTCACAGAACAACTTCAAATAAATTTCTGGAAAAATAAAAGAAGAAACCTCAAAATCTTCTGAAAAAAAATCCAATCCCCCCAAATCGACACCAAAATGCAAATATTTAACCTCCAACTTTGTGGATAGAGGAGTTTCTTTATGGGAAGGAACTTCTCCAACTTGCATAGTTGGTTGAAAAATAAAAATAATTATTCTCGTAAGCACTTAACAAAGTTTTAATAAATTTAATTAAAATAGCTTTAAAAGAAGACCATAACAAAATAGACAAAAAACTAGCTTTGAAGGAAAACACATAGAACAATTGGAAAAAAACTAGCATAACTTCGAGGAGGTCTTTAGTTCAACTCCCTCCTAGAAAGCTAGTTTTACTACAAAGAGCCTTTCTTTTATTAATTACTTATTATTTTCACTTTTTATTTAATACACTTCATTCAATACACTTTATTGAATTCACTTTATTTAATTCACTTTATCTAATTATTAAAATACCATTTACATAAGAAATTAAAACATACAAATAATAATATTTATATAAGCATGGGTATATGCGTGTGCACCTACATATACACGTACCTATATAATATACAATCAATTATAACATAAATGTAGAGTAAATATTATATATATAAACAAGGTTAATTCTAACTTCTAACATAATGTCAAAACAACATCAAATCACAAGACCACAACATAAACTGCATTCTAATTTGCCAACTAGGGTAACTTCCTAAACATAATTCTATGTCCATAGGTAACCTTGATAGTAATCTTGGTAATATCTCCACACAATAATAGTTCAATGAATTTTAAGGCATGCACAACCTTATGTATCTAGGTGGAGTCGAGGTGTGAGACCTACCTGACAATCATATTTATATTGCTTTGTTTTCCATGCTTTCAGTACTTATTTCATAGACATACTTGACTATTTGAGACACTTATGTATTTGAGGATATGTTGAATCCTATGTTATATGTTTGGTACTTGATTATGTAATCAAGGTACACTCGAGATACTATATGTTTTGATTTAGTTTTAATTTATTATGATGTCACTCATGATGTACTATGGTGTTAGAAACTATTGCGATAGAAACTTGGTTTAGGAAATCGAAGATATGCTTAGTTGATTCATTTACAAACATAGTTTTAAAGCATGCATTATTGATGATGTATTGTGTTTAAATCATGTTGATTGGACCTACTAATGTGTGCAATGAGTGTGTAGGATAAATTGACCATGGATCTAAATGCAGGGATCCAGTATTGGAACCTATGTTTTATACTATGCATACCAAGGTCCTCTTTGTATAAAGAAATGTGCATTTCATGAATGTGGTTTTCATGTGTATTTAAATTAGTTAATGTATATGTGATTTAACCATGTCATTTGTTTTAATTAATATGCCAAATTTGGAAAATTGTAGCATAAGTGTTGGCATGGTTAGTAAATAATATTTGGTTGTGTTAAGGGTTTGACTAGGGGTTAACCTTAGGGTAGAATCAACTTACCTTGGGTTGGAAAGTTACTAGATAGTCAACCATGACTTGAAATCCATGTGTAAAGTTTAGGTGCAGTTTAGGAGGGTCATTTGGGCTCCCATAGGTTACCTAGGGTCATTTTTAGCTACCTAGGTTGATACCTTGGGGGTTAGGGGTCATTTACAGCCCATTAAGAGCCTTAAAACTCATTTATGACTCCCCTACAGTCAAGATTTCAAATTTGGGCGGATTTGAAGAGTTGTGAGGTTTTGGTTAACCTCTCTCTTCTTCCCAAATTTTCTCTCAACTTCATTAATGAGAAGGAAGGAAAGTTGGAAGAAGGGAAAACAAGTTTATTCCTCTCCTCTGATAGGTTCCTATATTTTAGGAGGTTTCCTTATTTAGGGAAAGCTTGGGAAGGGTTTGAGCGTTCACCCACTCTCTAGATTTGGAGACCATTCAGTTTTGAAGGAGCTTACGAAGGAATAGCTTGGAAGGACTTTCAAACTTCAGAATTTTAACCCTTTCTTGGAGTAAGGTTGGGTTTGTGATATTTTTGTTAATTTCTTGTATGTGTTTGAGATTGGAACTCCATTAATGGAGTCCATGGCTTTTTAAGGTTTTTGGTTTGAAATTTAAGTTATGTAAATTGTTGTTTTTTTTCCTATGTGTATTCTATTTGGGATGGGATTCTTCAAGGTTTACTCACCCTAAGGAGGGTGGGTGATGAAGGGTTCTCCCCTTAATACCACAAATACATAACAGAAACAAAGAAACAACAACAATATGCAAGAACAGAAAATGGGCTTCTTATTATCTCCACAAATGTTGAATTACAAACTTTCAGAATTACAAAATGCAAAGCCACATGGGCATTCTCTTACAATATTCTGTAGGACAAAGCCTTGAATCAATACCTAGATCTACTACCCAGAATTGCCCTAGACAACACTACGGGCCTTCTTTATATAGGCAATTTCCACCACCTAAGAAGGTTCCAGAAATTTAGCCTTTTAGGCCGATTAAACATGCAATTATTTTATTTTTACAATTATTACAATAGGGTCGGCTCAAAAGAAATAAAAAATATGATTTTAGGTAACTCAACGTCCGGAGGCCATAACTTTTTAACCGTAACTCTATTTTTCTATTGTAACCACTTTTCAGAAATGCCAAGATGAGATCTATAGTGCTTGACAGGCACTAGCGCCAGTTAGCTAGGGGTTGATTGCGATCCGGAGCCTCTAAGACCTTCAAAATTGACCTGAAAGATTTCGTACCCAAAAACCTCAATAACTTCACCAATGTTGATGATGTGGTAGTGAAACTCAACTGGTAGGCTGAAATGACTAGGATGAACCTCCAACTGTGAAATCAAAACATTCTGAGATCATATGACCAACTTACTAAAAATAGTAAGTTTCCATAAATAGTAGCTCTGGACAAGATAGCCCTTATTGAAAAGCAAACAAAAATATTTTTCGGTGATGCAACATTGCTCTTACACCCATGATGCTCCTACATCAGTGGGGTAACCTTGAAGGGGGTAGTAGGAAGAAGACTCAAGATGTGTAGAGTCTCCCATGTGTAGAGGCATAAAACATGGGGTTCCATAATACCCATGATGCCAAACATGGCCTACGAGAATTTGGGAGGGCATAAGGAGAGTTAGACCAAATCTTTTGAATATGGTCTTCCCAAGTCCATGTGTGGCTTGGGATATTTGTATTATGTTGTGGCTTCTCCTCCTAGTAGTCCACCTCTATCCTATTTTCAGGAAGGTCTCCTGAACACCTTCCTCTTGTAAAACCCTGTTGGGATTATGACTTAAGTGTATTTGTAAGTGGATGATTTTCCTTCATGCTCAAGTTTTTTTGTATGTATCCAATTCCAAGGCCTAGATTGGGAAGTGAGCCTCTATGGTCAACCTTACATTAACAGGTACCTAGTTGGATGTAGGGCTTGTTGGATTTATGGACTTAGATAATATTTCCATTTGAAATTGTTGTATTGTTCACCTTTCAAGTTTATGTTGGATTTTGGAATCAGGAATTCCTTGTAAATTAAACTTTTGATATTATGGATTTATTTTTTTAAAAAATTGTTAATGGGAAAATATGGAAATTGGTAAAATGGATTCTTTTGGTGGTTTTATTTTGAATCACCATTTTTTTTTTTAAGTGAATGAATTTTTGAAGTTTAGGAAATTAAAATTTATGGTTACAAATATTAGTGCAGATTAAATATCCGTTTTGGCCTAGAGATACTCATATTTTCCCCTTAGTGTTAAAAGTAAATTCATTTAAAATATAACTAGGATAATGTTAAATTAGTATTACATTGGATTTACGCTTAATTTATTTAGTTGTATTGTAAATATAAATTAAATTGTTGAGTTATAGATGGAAATAATTTATTTCTTTTTGTACTTAGAAATTTTTGGGAAATTAAAAAAATAAATTTAAATACTTAAATCATTATTTTACTTCATGCAATTGTTTGGCTTCAATTATGAATTGCAAATATGTTTTTATTTTTGAAAAAAATTAATCTTACATACCCCCTATTTTGGGGTACAGTAAAATTTATTACACCAGTGATTAAATATAATATTTATATTGTTATTATTAAATAAATGTATGTAAATATAAATTAAATTTACTTAAAATAATTTTTTTAAAAAAAATTCTTTTAAGCGCATAGCGCTATATCTTTCATTAAAAATAAAAATTTAATATGCGTATGGCGTCAGGGGTGGGTCGAAGCCCTAACCCCCTTCACACCCCTCATGCGCAGGGGTGGTGACAGAGGATGGCTCCCCTCACCACCACTCTGTGGTGGAGGGAGCATCACTCAATTCCATGCCTCCCCCCTTCCACCGTCTCTCCTCGTGCACCTCTCCCTACCACCATCGAGTCCTGTGCACGCGCGTGCAGAAATTTCACCATCCCCTCTCGTTACCATGCATAGTGGCCATGGTTCGGCTCTGCTACACATGAGTATACTAAGAGTTTGCTAGTTTAAATTTATATTTAGTTTCATGTTATTTTTCTTATGCTTCGTTAAAATGCTTAGATATAGTTTAAAGGTAGTATGGGTAGGTTTATTTTTCTATAGCAATACAATTATTATGTTAATAGCATTTTAATACTAGGTTTATATTTAGATAGTTTAACTATTATATTTTATTGAGTTATTAAATGTTTAATAGTAAGTTTAAATTTTAGATATTCTTATTTGGTTTAAATTTGATCAATAAATAGTTTGTTTAAAGGATTATTAAGATTGATAGATTAATTTTAATAGCAATGTTGTTATTATGTTAATTTAATTTTTGTTTATAAGATTCGTATCTATTTAATTATTTTAAAAAGAGATTTTTAGATATAAATCTATATGTTAGATTAAGTCTTATATATATATATATATATATATATATATATATATATATATATATATATATATATATATATATATATATATATATATATATATATATATATATATATATATATATATATATATATATATATATATATATATATATATATATATATATATATATATATATATATATATATATATATATAGTAGAATTGTTTAAGTTAGTATATTTGCGAAATTTAAATTATTAAATTAGAATTAAAATTTGTATTAAAGTTATAATAAGGTTTAATATGAGGATTAAAATTTTTACTTGTACAAATGTTTTCTAAAATTGAAATCTAATTATTTAGACATTTAACATTGGATTCACGATTTTGATTAATTATATCCTATGTTTCAGATTTAACTTATTATTTTAACTTGTTAATGTTACTGTCGATAGGGTGTTTATCATCCCCCTATGGTCTCATCTAGGGTCTTAATGACCTTATTAGACTTGATGACCAGATATCATGCATGGGTGACTTCTGGTCAGGTCTAGTAAAAAATGGGACAAGCATCTTAGTTTGCATGCACCACCTCTATCAGTTATGTTGTAAATCTTAGATGCTAGTAGGTGGCCAATTCAATACATAGTTGATTTTTTGGTCAACTTAGTGAAACCTTGGACATCGCCCCAATTTGCATGCATGAAAACTTACCCTAGTATGTTTTAACCCTAGAAGAACCTTATCAGTCACTTTTTGACACAATTGAATTTTTGGTCAACCCTTGGTCAAACCTTGGTCAAACACCTCAATTTGCATGCCCAAGTATTCCTTGTTGTGTTTTTCTTCCTTTTAGCTTGGTTGCATGTACTTCAATGCATGGTTGAATTTTGGTCAACTCTAGTTGACTTTTAGTCAACTATCTCAAGTTGCATGTCAGTCAAAGCTAGTAGTTTAAGGAACCTTGTAGCTTTATTTGGAGTTGTTTGATGAAGCTCAACTTTTGGTCAACCTGTTATTTTTTGACCCTTGGGGTGTTTTTAGGTGCTCCACATTTTTTAGTCTTTTGTTTTCTCTCTGCACCTTTTTGCATCCACGTAGAGACTTGTGCCAGTTAGTGCTTCACTTCTTAGTTGCATAAGTATGTTGTTGGTAGTCAGTAAATAGGTTTTAGAAAAAAAATTGTAGTTGTGTTTAGCTCACTTTTTGGGCATGACATTTTGGTATTAGAGCATGGTTTAGTTAACTTTGGGAACCTAACCCACTTCGTAGTTGCTAAAAATTTGTGTTGTTATGTGTTTAGGATGCCTCCACTTACCTGATTAGCTCATGGACATCGACATGGGCATAGGTGTATCTCTTTATCTCAAGAAGAGGTACAACCAGATGTTGGAAACAATTGTCTGAAGGAAATTGCTACTCAAATTATGTATTGTCTTTGATGTCACAATGTCATAGTCCGCAGCAATCAGTTCCTACCGAGCTCAGTTGGTCTGCCTGACAGGAAGATTAGTGCTTACCGAGTCCACTCGGTTATCAAAGAAAATTAGTATCTACCGAGTCCACTTAGTTATCAAAGAAAATTTAGCATTTACCGAGTTCAGTCGGTTGTCAAAGGAAATTCAGTGTTTACCGAGTTCAGTCGGTCGTCAAAGGAAATTCAGTGTTTACCGAGTTTAGTCGGTCGTCAAAGAAAATTCAGTGTTTACCGAGTTCAGTCGGTCATCAAAGGAAATTCAGTGTTTACCGAGTTCAGTCGGTTATCGAAGGTAAAGGATTGTCGGTGTTTACCGAGTTCCCTCAGTCTCCAAAAGATTGTAGAAAGTTATGGTCATTGAGCACTGTCGGCCCTTGAAGGATTTTTGCAAATAGAGTTTGCTTAATTCAGCCGACTGTTATACTAAATAATGTCGATTTGACAAATCTAAAATCATATAAATAAAAGGTCAAATGTGAAAAATAAACAAGAAATATAGCAGAAGATTTACAGAAGAAAGACAGGAAAGGTGTGTGCAAATTTGTGAAGGATGTTTAGATATCCTTAAGGTGCAGTAGAGATTTATTCGATCAAGAAGGATCACACTTATGTAGAACAGAGATCTGTAATCAGCAAGGCAGTTGCATTATTATACAGGTCATTTTCATTGTTACCTTCTTATCATTGTAACAGTGAATTCTAAATCTCTTAACCGAGTTGGTTTAACAACCATATTGTAAATCCTCTAACAAGGTGACAATTCCATTGAATTTTTTTTAAGACCTCTTACCAGGCCACTCCTAGCAGGGTGATTAAATCCTCTAACAAGGTCACACCTAACAGTGTGTTTTGTAACCTTTTACCAGGTTGGCTTCTAACCGGGCATCACTTCAGAAAAGTGAAAATCAGTATCTAGATACATTGGTGGTTTTTCCCATATTGGGTTTCCACGTTAAATCTTGTGTCTCTTGTGTTCTTAATTGCTATCTTAATCATACACTAGTGCTGATGAATATCTAAAAAATAATTTTGCTAATACTTTCTGCATCTTCAAAGTTACTGCAATCTATTTACCGAGTGCTAAAATAGATAACATTTTTAAGATATCCTAAGGGATCTGGAAAGAAATAATTGTGAAGTGTTTTATGGTTGACTGATTCACCCCCCCCTCTCAGTCACTTCATCCATATTCCATCACCAGAGGTAGAGGCTCTAGAGGAGAATCAGGGTCCAACTCTCGAACCACCTCTCAATGCAAATATAGAGTTACTTCAAGCCTTTCAGAACCTTGCAAGACTTATTCTTAATCGTATACCTATTGTTGTACCCCAAAATGTACAATAGGGTACAAAAGGATGTGGATCCTCAGCTAGGGAACATAATAGGATTCCTCCTCCTAGATTTGCAGAGGTTCAGGTCGAGCCAAAAGTTGGTTCCATTAGGGGACCAGAGTGTCCACCTAGAGATGAGGTTCACATATATGAGAGACCATCTCCTAATGTAGGTGATCAGATTAGAGAGTTGCTTCGACTCAACCCACCACCTTTTGTGGGATCTACTAAGGTTATATAGGCTGAATCTTAGCTTATAATCCTTGGAAGATGCTTTGGATTGTGCCCTTATGGGAGTAATCTTAAAGCATGTAAGGCAATTCATCTTTTGAGAGGGACGAACTCCACATGGTGGAGACAAGAGGAGTTCAAAGGCTACATTGACATAGAAATCCTCACTTGGGAAACCTTCTTGGCAAGGTTTAGGGCCAGATATTTGTTAGAACAATTCAAGCAGCATCATATAGACAAGTTTCATGACCTTTAGCAGCGAGGACTTTTAGTGGCTCAATATGAGAGAAAATTCCTTGAGCTCCTCCCTTATGTAGAGTACATGAAGGATGAGAAAATTTAGGTCAATCTCTTTATCAAAGGATTGAACCACACCTTATTCAACATGGTATGCATGATTCCACCAGGAGACTTATGCTACATAGTAGAGAGAGTAGTCATAGCTAAGGATATTTAGAGGGGATCTAATGATAGGTCTCAAAACTGTAACTCCACACCTCAGAATTCTAGCTATCAGAAGCCCCCTTGGAAAGGGAATCATAGGAACAATTTAGGGAATTTCAAAGCCCCACAGCCTCAGCAGTAGCAGTCTTAGTAGAGCCAGGCACTGAGGCCACCACAAGGATAGCACGGGTCAAAGCCCAAGCATTCAAACTCTCAGTGTCCTAAGAAGGAATAGAAATATCAGGCCCCTTATACACCCCTATCATAGTCACAACAACCCTATAAGGGGGGATATAGTGGGTCTACTCAGACAGGATGATCTCAGTAGTCTAGACCTCAGTGAATTTAGGTTCAGAATTGAGGACCATGTTATACTTGTGGTGCCATGGGGAACATATCCATGGAATGTCCTCAGAAGGGCAGTCAATAGACAGTGATGTTTGAACCTATAGGTTGGGACATGGGCGAATCTCATAGAGTGTTTCTGGTGGTTGATAACCACTAGGCTAAGCATCAGGCCATAGTCATCTAGGTATCAGGTACGATTGAAGGTAGTGCAGTTTCTATCCTTTTTGATACTGGAGCTACTGAATCCTTTGTTTCTCCATTAGTCATGGAACGTTGCAGGATAGTGGCAGCTAGGTAGGATGTTAGGTGGGAAGTTGAGTTAGTTTTAAGAGCTAGAGTATCGATTACCTCAATGGTTAGGGAGTTCCCAATTTAGATTGGTTGTTTGACCACCTTAGTATACCTCAGAGTTACACCTCTTGAATCTTATGGACTAGTTCTTGGTATGGATTGTCTATATTCTCATAGGTCCAAGCTATATTGTCGTAAGAAGTTGGTTGAATGTTTGGATGATGATGGAAACACTACTGTGATATCTGGAATCTAGAGGGCTATATCCCTTCATATGATCTCTGCTATGTAGGTTAAGTGAAGCACGTGAAAGGGATGTTAGATGTTTTATATCACCATCAGTGATTGGGAAGATGAGGCAGAACAGGAAGCCTCACTAGATGACCATCCCATTCTATAGGAATATGTAGATGTGTCTCCCTCATAGATTCTTGGTATGCCACCTCGAAGGGTAGTAGAATTTCACATAGATCTTGTACCAGGGGAAACATAGGTTTCCAGAGCACCTTACAGGATGACCACTAATGAGCTTAATGAGCTCAAATTATAGCTTTAGGAACTATTAGAGAAAGGACAAATTCATCATACTATTTCTCCTTGGGGTGCACTTGTGATCTTTGTGAAGAGGAAGGATAGATCTCTTAGGTTGTGTATGGATTACTGATAGTTGAACAAGGTTACCATCAAGAATCGATATCCACTTCCTAGGATTGATGACCTGTTTGATCAGCTTCAGGGTGCTAGAGTGTTCTCCAAGATCGACCTTAAGTCTGGTTATCACTTATTGAGGATAGTGGATAGTGATATCCACAAGACCACATTTCACACCAGATATGGCCACTATGAGCTCACTGTGGTTCCATTCGGTCTTACAAATGCTCCAACTATATTCATGAGTCTTATGAATGGATTATTTCATACTTTCCTTGACAATTTTGTAGTGGTATCCCATGATGATATCTTGATCTATTCGAAGAATGAGAGAGAGCATGAAGAGCACTTGAGATAAGTTTTGCAATGCCTTACAGCTAATCAACTTTATGGCATCTTGTCAAAATGTGCATTCTTCATATCAAAGGTCAAGTATTTCAGCCATGTGATATCTAGTGATGGGATCTCAGTAGATCCATCAAAGATTGAAGCCATTATGAATTGGCCAACACCTACCTTAGTGACTAAAGTGAGAAGTTTCATGGCTTGTTGAAGGGTTCTCTCAAGTAGCACACCCTATTACTTCTCTTTAGTGAAATGGAAAGAAGTTTTAGTGGACTAAGAAGTGATATTTGAGCTTTTTAGGAGCTCAAGAGAGCATTGACCAATGCACCCATTCTTGTTGTGCCAAAGCCTTCAACATAGTTTGTAGTTTGCACAAATGCTTCCTTAGATGGTTTAGGGGAAATTCTTATGAAAGATGGGTGATCTATAGCCTATTAGTCCAGGAAAGTGAAGACTCACGAGCTCAACTATCCTACCCATGATCTCAAACTTGTAGCAGTGGTGCATGCTTTAGTGAGATGGTGACATTTCCTTTTAGGACATCGATTTGAACTTCATTCAAACCATCAGAGTCTACTGTACATCTTTACTTAGCTGAACCTTAATGCTAGGAAAGGTAGATGGATGGAGTTCTTGATGTTCACTACATCAAGGGAAAAGAGAATGTTGTCACAGATGCTTTGAGTAGGAGATGACATGAGCTATCTTCTATGTCTATAGGCATAGATTTGAGAGAACATACTCTTCGTCACTTACATGATGATGAGATATATGCAGAAGTGAGTGATATGATCCGGTCTCAGAGACCCCTTAAGGGGAAGTATGCAAAGTATACCTTGGAGTCAGATGGACTCTTGCATGATAGAGGATGTATCTACATACCTTCTTGATGCAGGAGCATCCTGGGTGTAAGAGCAATCTTGCATCACCCAAAAATATTTTTGTTTTTATTTTCAATAAGGGCTATTTTGTGCAGAGCTACTATTTATGGAAAGTTACTATTTTTGGTAATTTTTGTATGTGCTCAGAATGATCTGATTTCTTTCTTGGAGGTTCATTTTGGTCATATAAGTCTGCCAGTAAAGTTTCAATGCCAGATCAAGTGTATATTGGAAGATATTGAAGATTTTCGGTATTGGCAGCAGGGTACAGAAACTTTGAACTCAGTTTTGAAGGCTTTAGAGGCCCCGGATGAGGTCAAAAATTTGGGTGACGGGCGCTTGCACAAATCAAGCTTGTAGAGCGCTTCGTGGCATTTCTGAAATGGGGTTATAATAGCCGAGTGGGTCAACGGGTGATGACTTATGGTCTTTGGAAGTTGGGCCACCTGAAATGGCAAAAAATAATTTTCTTCAAAATTTCTGTTCGAGTTTCAAAGGTTATCTTGAGCCGACTATGATGTAATAAAATGTAAAATAAAATAATTCTAAGTTTGGTCATCCTTATTGGCTAAAAATTTTGGAACCTTCCTAGGCAGTGGAAAATTGCCTATATAAGGAAGGCTGTATTATTGTCTTAGGTAGTTCAGAACAGTTCTGGGTAGTAGATCTGGGTAATAGTTCGAGGCTTTGTCCTATAGAATATTGTAAGGGAATGCCCATGTGGCTTTGCATATTGTAATTTTGAAAGTTTGTAATTCCACATTTGTGGAGATAATAAGAAGCCAATTTTCTGTTCTTGCATATTGTTGTTGTTTCTCTATATCTGTTATGTGTTTGTGGTATTAAGGGGATCACCCTTCATTAAGTGGTATCAGAGCAGGATTTCTTGAGTGTATAAACAGATCGCCGACTGTGAGGCAGTTTGCACCAGGACCGTGGCTAAGGTTTCAGTGCGCATCGCGAAAATGCCTCCACGAAGGGAACGTGGCGGAAGAGCTGGTGTTGTAACACCTGAGGTTAGAGAGCTGCAGAGACAAGTGCAAGCATTGCAAGAAGAGATTCGCAGAGGAATGAATCTTAATGTCAGAGATGAAAGTGAGGATGAAGTCGAAGAAGAATATCAAGAAGGAGAAGCTAAAATTGTGAACCAGGAGGAAGAAAGACTTTTTCGGGCGATTTCCAAGATTGGGAAAAGACCTAAGATTGAGGTTCCTACATTTTCTGGAAATCTTAACCCAGAGAAATTGATCGACTGGATCAATGAATGTGAGGAATATTTTGAGTATGAAGATGTTGAGGATCTTGATAGGGTCAAATTTGCGAAAGCCAGATTGAAAGGTCATGCGAAGATCTGGTGGCAAGAAATTCAATTAGAGTGAAATAGAAGAGGGAAAGATAAAATCACAAGATGGGATCGGATGGTGGATAAATTGAAGCGACAGTTCATTCCTGTTGATTATGAGCTTGACCTACTGAAGAAAATGCAGAGTTTGAAGCAAGCAGGAAGATCTGTTCAGGAGTATATAGAGGAGTTCTACCGACTTCTCATCAGAACAGGCCATGCAGAAGCCGATAAGGAGAAAGTTGTCCGATACCTTAATGGGTTAAGGCCAAGCATTCAGGAGGAGCTGAATCTGGTTTGAATGAACAGTATTGAGGAGGCATACCAGTTTGCCCTAAAAGTAGAGGAAAAGCTGAACAAGAAGTTTGAGAGCAGACAAAACAAAAGAGGTCGTGGTGGATGATCTGGTGGACGGTCATATGGTGGCCAAAATGAAGATCCGAAAAAGAAGGATGAGGCCAGTAGCAGTCAGAATCAGCGAGGAAATAATTCTAATCATTTCCAGGATCAGAATAATAGAGATCAGAGAGGAAGAGGAAGAGGACAAGGATCTGGAAGAGGTGGCTTCCGTGGAACATGTTTTCACTGTGGAGAAGAAGGTCATAGGGCATTTGAATGTCCTCAGCACCAAGGAAGAACAGACAGGAGAAATGAAGGCCAGGCCAGAGTTGCACATGTAGATGAAGATGCCAGATCATCAAATTCTGAAGATGCTAAAAGAGGAGAAACGTTGATTAACAGAAGAGTCCTGTTGAGTGGTGAGAATGAACCTGAGCAAAGAAGGAGCCTGTTTCACACCAGGTGCAAGTGCGAAGGTAAATGTTGTGATATGATTATTGATAGTGGAAGCACTAACAATTTGGTGTCAGAAGAGATGGTGACAAAGTTGAAGCTCAAGAGACAGAAACACCCACATCCATATCGGATTGCCTGGGTATAGGATGACCACAAGGTCATGGTCAATGAACAATGCCTGGTGAAGTTCAAGATTGGTGGATACCAAGATGAGGTATTGTGTGATATCATATCTATGGATGCATGTCATATGTTGTTGGGTAGACCATGGCAGTTTGACAGATGTGCTGTACATGATGGTCGTGCGAATACCTATTCCCTGACAAAGGATGGAGTGTGACATAAGCTAAAACCATTGAAGGAGACTGAAGAAAAGGTATGTGGTAATGCAAGGATAACTTTTGTTGATGGAAGAAATTTCCTAGATGGTATGAGGCATGAGCATGTATGTTTTGCTTTAATTCCAAAAGTCGGTAAAGAGGAAGTAGAAGATGTTCTTGTAGAAGTTGCAGATTTGTTGAATGAGTTTCAGGATATTGTATCCGATAACATGCCTGATGGATTACCATGAGTCAGGAAGATCAGTCATTAGATGGACTTGATCCCAGGAGCGAGTTTGCCGAATAAGGCAGCACACAGAATGACACCTGCAGAAAGTGAAGAGTTGAACAGACAAGTACATGAGTTGTTACAGAAAGGATTGATTCGAGAGAGTCTGAGTCCCTGTGCTGTACCAGCAGTATTAGCACCAAAGAAGAATGGAGAATGGAGGATGTGTACAGATTCTAGGGCAATAAATAAGATTACAATCAAGTACAGGTTTCCATTGCCATGAATGGATGATATTATGGATTGTTTGAGTGGAGCTGTGTATTTCTCAAAGATAGATCTGAAGAGTGGATATCACCAGATTTGGATCAGAGAAGGAGATGAATGGAAGACTGCCTTCAAGACGAAGGAAGGACTATATGAGTGGTTAGTCATGCCTTTTGGGCTAACCAATGCACCAAGCACTTTCATGCGGCTCATGAACGAGGTTCTGAAAGAATTTCTGGGTAAGTTTGTCATTGTTTACCTAGATGATATTTTGATCTTTAGTAAGACATTGGAGGAGCATATGATGCATATTCGTATGGTATTTGAGAAGTTGAGAGAAGAGAAATTGTTGATTAATTTGAAGAAGTGCAGTTTTGTGAAGAAAGAGTTAGTGTATTTGGGATTTGTAGTTTCAGCAGAAGGTCTGAAAATGGACCCAGAGAAGGTACAGGCTATTCTTGAATGGCCTACTCCAAGGAATGCTACTGAGGTAAGATCTTTTCATGGTCTAGCTAGCTTTTACATAAAGTTTATCAGAAACTTTAGCAGTATTTGTGGACCCTTGACTGAAACAATGAGAGGGGATAGAAAAGAATTTAAGTGGACTAATGGGGCGGAAAAAAGTTTTCAATTGTTGAAACAAAAAGTTACAGAACAACCTGTTTTAGCACTTCCAGATTTTAATAAGGTGTTTCAAGTAGATTGTGATGCTAGTGGTACTGCAATAGGAGCTGTTATGAGCCAAGAAGGTAAACCTGTTGCTTATTTCAGTGAGAAGTTAAATGATGCCAAGAGGAAATATTCTGTTTATGATCAGGAATTTTATGCTATAGTTCAGGCATTAAAGAAGTGGAGACATTCTCTGCTTCCTAAGGAGTTTGTTTTGTATACTGATCATCAAGCTTTGCAATATTTGAATAGTCAAGGAAAATTGAATCAAAGGCATTTGAAATGGGTTGAGTTTTTGCAGAGTTATACATTTGTTTTGAAACACAGAAGTGGAAAGTCTAATAGGGTTGCAGATGCTCTTAGTAGAAGGCAACTATTGCTGACAGAGATGCAGATTGAGGTGGTTGGGTTCAAGGAACTCAAGAATTTGTATCCAGAGGATCCTGATTTTGGTGAAGCTTGGAAGGCTTGTACAGAACCTGTTACTCTAGACAGGATGAAATGCCTGGATTTTATCATCCAAGATGATATACTATTCAGAGGGAGTCAGTTGTGCATTCCACAAAGTTCTATGAGGGAGAATCTCATCAAGGAGAAGCATAGTGGAGGATTGGCTGGACATTTTGGTCATGATAAAACCCTTGCTTTGGTTGGTGAGAATTATTATTGGCCACAATTGCAGCAAGATGTGAAGAAGTTTGTATAGAGTTGCAGAGTATGTCAGATGGCGAAAGGAGTGAAGTAGAATACAAGGTTGTATCAGCCATTACCTATACCAGAGAAGCCTTGGGAGGATATCAGTATGGACTTTGTTCTTGGTTTACTGAGGACACATCGGGGACATGATTCAATTTTTGTAGTAGTTGACCAATTTTCAAAGATGACACATTTCATTCCCTGCAAAAAGACTAATGATGCTGTTCATGTAGCAGAATTGTTTTTCAGAGAAGTAGTGAGACTTCATGGTTTGCCAAGGACCATAGTTTCAAATCGGGACACTAAGTTTGTTGGATATTTCTGGCGTACATTGTGGAAGAAGTTGAAGACAGATTTGAAGTTCAGTTCATCACATCATCCACAGACTAATGGACAGACAGAGGTGGTGAATAGAAGTTTGGGAAATTTGCTGAGATGTTTGGTTGGAGATAAGCCAATAGGATGGGATTTGATTTTACCACAGGCAAAATTTGCATACAATAATTCTATCAATAGGAGCACTCATAAATCACCATTCCAGATTGTATATGGAAGTAGTCCAAGAAATGCATCTGAATTGAGGAAGATAGATAAAGGAGAAATAAGTAGTGCTGAAGCTGAGGATTTTGCAGAACACTTGAAGAACATCCATGGGGAGGTGAGGAAGCATATTACCAAGATGAACGCATAGTATAAGGTTAAGGCAGATGAGAAAAGGAGGTATAAGGAATTTCAAGTTGGAGATGAAGTCATGGTTCATTTGCGGAAGGAGCGATTTCCGGTTGGTACATATAACAAGCTGAAAATGAAAAAGTTTGGACCATGTAAGATATTGAAGAAGCATGATTTAGGAAATGCATATGAGGTAGAATTGCCTACTGAGCTAAATATTTCACCATTGTTTAACATTTCAGATCTGACAGAGTATCATGAAGGAGGTGTTGAAGATGAGATCACAGCAGCACAGTGGAGTATTCTAGCAACTAGTTCAGACACTAAGAAGATCGAGGATATACTGGACAGTCATGTTGGCAGAAGCACAAGGAATAGGACGTATGAAGAATATCTGGTCAAGTGGAAAGGATGACCTGTTGAAGATTCATCATGGCTAACAAGGGTGGAGGTTAACCGTCTTAGTTTTCCTCTGCACACCTGAGTCGTGATAGGGTCACTTCTCAAATTACCCTGGGTGTCTGATGCAGGAGCATCTTGGGTGTAAGAGAAATCTTGCATCACCCAAAAATATTTTTGTTTTTATTTTCAATAAGGGCTATTTTGTGCAGAGCTACTATTTATGGAAAATTACTATTTTTGGTAATTTTTGTATGTGCTCAGAATGATTTGATTTCTTTCTTGGAGGTTCATTTTGGTCATATAAGTCTGCCAGTAAAGTTTCATTGCCAGATCAAGTGTATATTGGAAGATATTGAAGATTTTCGGTATTGGCAGCAAGGTACAGAAACTTTGAACTCAGTTTTGAAGGCTTTAGAGGCCCCGGATGAGGTCAAAAATTTGGGTGACGGGTGCTTGCATAAGTCAAGCCTGTAGAGCGCTTCGTGGCATTTTCAAAATGGGGTTATAATAGCTGAGCGGGTCAACGGGTGATGACTTATGGTCTTCAGAAGTTGGGCCACCTGAAATGGCAAAAAATAATTTTCTTCAAAATTTCTGTTCGGGTTTCAAAGGTTATCTTGAGCCGAATATGATGTAATAAAATGTAAAATAAAATAATTCTAAGTTTGGTCGGCCTTATTGGCTAAAAATTCTGGAACCTTCCCAGGCGGTGGAAAATTGCCTATATAAGGAAGGCTGTATTATTATCTTAGGCAGTTCAGAACAGTTCTGGGTAGTAGATCTGGGTAATAGTTCGAGGCTTTGTCCTACATAATATTGTAAGGGAATGCCCATGTGGCTTTGCATATTGTAATTCTGAAAGTTTGTAATTCCACATTTGTGGAGATAATAAGAAGCCAATTTTTTGTTCTTGCATATTGTTGTTGTTTCTCTATATCTGTTATGTGTTTGTGGTATTAAGGGGATCACCCTTCATCACTTCTTTTGGTGGATTGTGAGATTTTTTCATGCTAAACACACATAGAGCCCCTTATGTAGTTCATCCCAGAGTGAAGAAGATACATGCCTATTTGAGACAGTTATATCATTAGCCAAGCATGAGAATGCAAATTATTGAGCTAGTAGCTAAGTGCCTAGAATGCCAGAGGGTGAAATCAGAACACAGACATCTAGGTGGTCTACTTCAACCCCTTGAGATACTAATGTGGAAGTGAGACACCATATCTATGGACTTCATTCTTGGTCTTCCTATGTCATCTCGCCATCATGATGCCATCATGGTAATAGTTGACAAGTTGACAAAGGTGGCTCATTTTTCAGCAATGCATACTAATTTTACTGCACCATTAGTGGCATAGGTATTCTTGTGAGATATTGTCACGCTACATGGTGTACCTTGTAAGATCATCTCCGATCAAGATTATCTCCTCACTTCATCCTTTTGGAGAGAACTGTAGGCAGTGATGGGTACTAGGTTCAACTTTAGTATGACCTATCACCCTGAAACAGATGGATATACTGAAAGGGTCAATCAAGTGTTAGAAGACATGCTTTGCATGTATGTTATCGACCATCAGACTAGATGGGAGGAATACCTAGACTTAGTGGAGTTAGCCTATCATAATGGGCATCATACGTCCTTGGGTATGCCTCTGTATCAGGCTTTCTATGGTAGACCTTGAAGGACACCACTTAGTTGGGATGGGATCAAGGATAGAGTTTCCATTTTTCTTGAGTTAGTCAGAAATATGGAGTAGCAGGTGACCTTGGTTAGGCAATGTCTCAAAGAGGCTTAGGATAGATAGAAGAAGTATGTCAATGTGAAGAGGATCCATCAAGCTTACTTAATGGTAGACAGGGTCTTCTTGAGAGTGTGATCGCATAATATTCCAATTCATTTTGGAAGGGTCTCTAAGTTAGCACCTCATTTTGTTGGACCTTTTGAGATCCTGGAGAGCATAGGACCAGTTTCTTACCCTTTAGCTTTTCCACCTAGCCTATCACACATCCATGATGTGTTTCATGTTTCAGTTTTGTAGAAGTATGTTTTTTGATGAGACTCATGTGATATATTGGGATGCCTTGTAGGTAGAGTTAGATGAGCAGTTGGCCTTGGAGCCCATTTTTATTTTAGCCCGATGGACCCTGGGACTTCGAGGCAGGGTGCTAGACCAGGTTAGGTCTAGTGGGATTGTTATGACAAGGTCACAACTTCATGAGAGGATGAAACATAGATGAGATCACAGTAACCTCACCTCTTTGATGAACTCTAGGAGGAGGTTCATGCCTAGAGGGGGTGGATATGAGACCTACTTGACAGTCATATTTATACTGCTTTATTTTCCATGCTTTGAGACACTTATGTATTTGAGGATCTATTGAATCCTATGTTATATGTTCGGTACCTGATTATGTAATCAAGGTCCACTCGAGATACTATATGTTTTGATTTAGTTTTAGTTTATTATGGTGTCACATATGATGTACTATGGTGTTAGAAACTATTAAAATCAAAAGTTGGTTTAGGAAACCGAAGATATGCTTAGTTGATTCATTTATAGACATAGTTTTAAACCATGCAGTATTGATGATGTATTGTGATTATATCATGTTTATTGGACCTACTAATGTGTGTAATGAGTGTGCAGGATAAGTTGACCATGGCTCTAAATGCAAGCATCCAATATTGGAACCTATGTTTTATACTGTGCATACCAAGGTCCTCTTTGTATAAAGAAATGTGGACCTTGTTGTATAGTCTTTATTTTGTGAATGTGGTTTTCATGTGTGTATTTAAATTAGTTAATGTATATGTGATTTAACCATGTCATTTTTTTTAATTAATGTGCCAAATTTGGCAAATTGTGGCATAAGTGTTGGCATGGTTAGTAAATTGTATTTGGTTTGGTCAAGGGTTTGAGTAGGGGCTCACCTTAGGGTAGAATCAACTTACCTTGGGTTGGGAAGTTTCTAGATAGTCAACCATTACTTGAAATCTGTGTGTACATTTTAGGTTCAGTTTAGGAGGGTCATTTGGGCTCACATAGATTAATCTTGTCTCAAACAAGATTAAATCAAATTAAAAACATCAATTTATAGTGGAAGCTTGCAGAAGCAAGGAAAGGGAAAAGCTGACTGCAATGTTTTCTAAACCTTCCTAAAATTCTCTAAACCATTAAATAACTCTCACATACACCAAAAGGAAGTGTCACAACATATCCCAGACTCCCAGGAAATATTTTATCATAAAAACCATACAAACATTTAATATAAGTACTTCCTGGGAACACAATTGAAATACACAAACAATATAACATTTAAATTTTGTTTCTAATTCATAGTAAACATTCATATGCTAATAAAATAACGTATCATTGATATACACATTCATACACATAGGAAGAGTGGAGATGCATCCCAGTTTAGATCCTACTTGGTGTCTTGCAGAGAATCATCTTCCCTCAAGTGGAGCACTCTCTTCAATTCTCCAAGCCTTGAGTAGGTAGCCTCCTATAAATATTCCTCTGGCAATGAATCTTCAAACAATCCACACACCATTTCTCTCTAAAGAAGAGAACTCTCAATCTCATAGAATAAATTCAAATAAATTTCCATAAAAATAAAAGCAAAAACATCAAAACCTTCTAAAAAAAACTCCAATCCCCCAAATCCACAAAAAAAATGCAAATATTTAACCTCTAAATATGTGCTTGGAGGAGTTTCTTTATGGGAAGAAAACTTCTCCAACTTCCATAGTTGGTTGAAAAATCAAACCAATTATTCCCATAAGAACTTAATAAAGTTTTAATAAATTTAATTAAAATTGATTTGAAAGAAGACAAGAACAAAAAAGACAAACAACTGCTTCCAACGAAAACACACATCACAATTGGAAAACAACTAGCCTAGCTTCTAGGAGGTCTTGAGT